>CAJNOI010000014.1:683937-748794 GCA_905250115.1 Adineta steineri | reverse complement strand
GTATTTGGTGTTGCTTTCAAACAAGTTAGAGCTGAAGGATGATGACCTACTCCTGAGCATTTGTATGATACTCGACAGTCACCATTGCTTAAACGTTCGATTCCTTGCACTTGCACTGTTACTTTAATATTTAAAGATGACGATAATCGTAACTGGTTGGTAAAACATGATACAATAGAATCTCTGTGTGCTGTCAGTAATTCAAAATCTACACTGACCATAATGAATGAGCCCGTGATTGTTTTTGAATCTGTAGTTGAACAGGTGTGTGAAGAAACAGAAGCTGTTGCGATAAATGCTGCAAAAAAAATTAGTTATATTGTATTATGTGCATGTCTTTCTACGGAATTAGGGTGGTAAATAATTTGCAAAAAGAGATTGATAGTTATAGTGAAGAGAGAAGTAATTGTAGTTATTAAGATCATTTTCGAAACGGCTGTGTATCTCACATGTACTTATAGGTTTAACGTTCTGAGAAGGTGATGATTTGTAATTAAAACATTTTTTTTCTACTTCTAAAACGATAGATCACGTCGAGTTCAGTCTTAGTCTCGGATATTCTAGTTGTTTTCATGGAAGATCGGACGGTGATTGTTTCCTATTAAAAAAGAACTGACCAAACTCTACTCATAATGTACCGTCTGAATACTGTGACTACCAAATGAGTAATTTACGACCTGTATAGTCTTTTAGGGTCGTCGTAACCATGAACATGAGATGTACACTTACTTCCAGAAGCAGCATGAACAACGATGGTACTGATTACAGCAATAAGTGCCACAAATGCGAGGCAATATGAAGACATTCTTTGTTGAACAACAGAAAAATAAAATAAATCAAATAGAAAGTTAGTAATTGCTCTGATATTTTTACGTTCTTATATAGTTACAGAAGATTTGAACGAGTCGATCATTATCGTTAACTTTGCCCTAAAATGAATAGTTTTTATAAAACAACAGATGTATCCATTCATCAAATATCCCATCAATATGACTGAAGAAAAGTATTTGCTATTTTTGGCTCTTATTACACCATCTGTGAAAATACATACAATTAGCCCTTTTTTTATAAAGTCATTCCAACCCACTCAGACAAAGAGATGGTAACAGTTTGCATAATAATGACCACATGTTGTCAAATATTGTTTGATGACATTTGCAGTTATTTAAAATAAAAACTCAACAATAACAAGTACATCTATGAGAAAACAAATATCAACAAGACCAATTTATTTCTTCGTTTAAAAAATGTTCACTTTCATGCAGACTTAAAAAGTATGTAGACCAGTGAAGAAAAGGAATCTTTTTTCTATCGAATGTAGAATATATTTACTAGACTTCGATGATGAGATTCGATTATACTAAATGATAAATTACATCATTTTTTTGTTTGTTTTTGTTAGTCAACGTTTTCTTCGTCACTCTATATTTAAAGGATGGATTTTGATTGATATAAACTATTTTAGGATTTACTTGTCAGAAAATCTTATAAGAGATCATGCTTTTTATTGAAAAATATTTATACTGAGTGATTTTTCTTCTAAATAATATTTTATCATTTTAGGTTGAACATCATTTTTGATAATATATTCAAGCATAGATTTGTTTATTCATCTTCAGCGGACGTTTACAGTTGAAGATATGTATCAAGTTGATTAGAGAACAAACTCAACTCCGCTCATTGAAATATGAATGTTTGTTAATATTCATATACGATAGATAATCTAAAATTGATTATAAAATAACTCAGAAAATTTAAATAATGAAATATTTTGTCCTGAAAATGGAGATAACTAAATTGAATTTCTCATTAATAAATTAACAAATTTAATTTATCCGTCTCGTTCATTGATTGATATATATTCAAATGTTTAGATATACATGTATAAGATATCAAGAATTAAAAACTATATAAAGGTGAGACGAGTCTAGACTCCAATTTTTATAGAAATTAAAAAAATATTTCTTCTGATTCAATTCTAATATATTTCATCTTCTTTATTTACAGCACATAAGATTTCACTGAAAGACTTTTTTGTTATCAAATATTTTGATAAATAAGTTTTCAAAGATATGTACTTGATAAAAAATGTACCCAGAGGACATCAACGTATTTGTCAAAAATATTTTCTAAACAATAAATGAATATATTTAAAGACATTTGTTTAACATAATGAATAAAAGCAATATGTTGCCTTCTTTTTTTATGGCATTGATATAAACGAGTTTGTTTTCTTTTATTTTTAGAAAATATTTAATCAATAAGAGCATCTGTTGCCAACTAAAAAGAATTATTCTTCAGAGCAATAATAAGCGATAATAAAAATCTATTTTTATCTTTAACGATGATTATTAAAAAAAATGATGACAAAAATAGTAAAATTATTGATTTTTCTAGGGTGTGAATATCAGTGTATGTATGTGGGTATAAATGTACTTGTCAAATGTGTCTTCTTTTGATCCACAATCAAACCCTAAACTATACCCTGCACTTGCAGTTGAAACATCAAAACAATCTTTTGTATTTATAACTTACACTTATAGTGAAATTAGTTGGAAGTTTCTACTAAGAAAGGCAGAAAAACACGTGCTCGCTTTCTTTTTATAAAACAAATCTGTGAATCATTTATTGGCTTTTTATTTACAATATGAAGTTTTACAACTGATGACGATGCTTTGTCAAACAGAATGATTATGACACATATTCACCATCAACGAGAAGCGTAATCCCGAGGAATTGGATAGATCATATGTACAATGCTTCCATCTTGGATGTGCCAGTCGCTCATCTTCTGGCCATCATACGGTACTCTACCTCCATGAATCAATTTTTGCTGATCTGGTGGCCATCCTGTCTTTTCGTGGATTTTGTCTTTTAAAGTTTCCCAACTATCAGTACTTTCGATTTCGACAGAGAAGACATCGCCACGTAACATCTGAATAAATATATGCATTTCAGCGACAAATGATGGCGAAGAATAAATGTTTGTACAATACGCGAGAGGAATGAGAATGAATCGAATTTTTTTATTTACATTTTGAGCGATGATTCAGCACAGGTGATGTTGTGACAACATGCCTCCACGATATACCGAGGAAAAATCTATAATGCAGAACGTCGGAAAATAGAACTGACATGGATGAAACACACTTCGGAATATTGCAATTTTCTTATACATATAGAACTCGAAGTATTCACTTCAACTATTGAACACCAGGCGAGGGTGCACGATGAGAGATGATAGGCACGCACACCCACCAATAACTGTTGGTATTTCAAGATGGTCAAAAATTTGATAAACAATTTCAGCAGGAAGCCTGGGAAGAATTGATATGACTTTGTTAGACATTGATGGCTTTTTTTCTTTTGAAAGCATATTTTTTTCATTTGTATATTTCTATGTTGAAAAGCATTTGTGTTTCAAGTGAGTGTGATTGTTGATCACGTGTTATAAAAAACCTTTCATGCGATTGAGTAATATGTTATTTCAATACAAAACACAAAAATTTGGTGTATAAAATAAAGTTTTGTGAGATACTCATCGTCTCTTCTTGTATTTGTTTATCGATTATAAAAATATTTTTTTATTCTTCTCGTTCTTTTTTGATCACTGTACGAGAGAAGCGCAAACCAAGCAAATCATTTGACTTGGTATCTATTTGAAATGATCTGATGATCAGAAATGAAACATATAATCCAGAACAATAAATGAAATACTAACGGCATCATTAAAAAAACTTGATTTTGTGAATATTTCGATTTTGATAAATTTGTAAAACCCATCTTGAGGACTTGCCTTTGGGTGTGGATATTATATTTATCTCATAAAGATCACTTACCAAGCATGCTCACCACACTCACACCCCTATGGTTCATCAATGAATTTATTTTCGAATTGCAATCAGGCATTAACGAAACTATTAATAAATATTTTTTTCATCCCCAAAAAATTGTCGAGTTTGTACGAAAGAGAAAAGTTGATTTTACTGTTTTTGTTTTATTTTTGTACATAAAAAATAGGCAGAAAATGTTGTATCGTAAAAAACTTATTCTTAACGTTTTATATGACAATAAATAGAAAAAAAAATAATATAGATAACTTGATTTTTTTGACTCTGATAAGACCTAGAAATGAGAAAAAGAAAGAAAAGATATAATCATGCGCAAACATCGATCATACTTCTTACATTCGCTGTCGTAATATATGCCGCACGAACTCAGATGATTCATATTTGATGTCTTATTGATAACATCTAAAGATAAGACAAACACATAGAACCAAATTCATAAATTTTTCGATTCATATCTATACAGAGAATTCTATTTTGAATCAACATGTTAACATATATTCGTACCATATTGTTGCTTTTGACGATACATCTTGCTCAAAACAATGCTTCCAATGTTCTAATTATTACTATGGGTCTTGGAGGTCATGTAACGCCTTTATTTGAACTAGCAAAAGCTATGCAACATCATAATGTTACATTTCTCACTTCAAAATTGGCTCAAACCTATATTAATTTCGATGCTTATACTTCGCCTTCTTTTCACATTATCTATTCAAATGATTCACTCGATGCATTTTTAACAGAGAAAAATCAGGAAGAAGAACTCTGGTCCACTATTGCCAATCTATCAATAATTAATGCTTGGCCATTCGTAGTACCAGTATTCGCCGACATGATCTCATTGCTTCTCAAGAAGACCATTCAAACGCTCACAAACGAACATTTCGATGTGATTGTGTCCAGTAAAATGATTATTGGTGTACCTGTTTTATGTCAGAAGATGAACATACCTTGTGTTATTCAAAGTCCTGGTGTAATGCCCAACATGTTCGATTTCAATTTACCAAATACTTTTGCATTGACAACAACAAAAGATGTAACTCGACTTTCATCACGTCTTTACAATGTTGCTTTTACTCTACGAATGCTAACAAAAATAGTACCAACAATAGTACCTACTCTCTATCTATTTCTTCAATCACTTCCACAAGTACCAGGACCCTTTTATGATAGTTTCACAATTAAAAATTTACTATTTTCAAACTCAAAATGCTTAAAACTGATCAGTATGCCTATGAGATTTTATGTACCCACCTATTCAACTCAATACACGAAATATTTGGGTGCATTTGTAGATGAGACATTTATTGTTGATCAAGACACAGATCTCAATCAATGGGTAAAATCTAAACCATCAAAATCGATTGTATATGGAGCATTTGGTAGTACTTCACTCATTTCTTATAATCGAATGCTTAACTTAACAATTGGACTAACAAATTTTCTTTTACAAACAAATCATACTTTTCTTTTGTTAGCATTTCGTCGTGCAAATTTCAATACGTATCAAGCAGTCTTGAAAGATTTGCATAGTGATGAGTTGAAGAATCTTCTGCTCGATAAAAATCGAGTGCGTATTGAAGAAGGTTTTATTCAACAGAAATGGGTTCTACAACAAGAATCTGTCAAAATATTTTTAAGTCATTGTGGGATGGGATCACTATTAGAATCAATTTATTTTGGTAAACCAATTGTGTGTATGCCATTCAATGTCGAACAATTTTCCAATGCAATTACTGTAGAGAATTTAGATGTTGGAAAATCATTATTCATTCCACCTTCAGCTTGGCAATCTTTCATAGATCCATATAATTTTCCTAATTATGAATTTACATTTGATAGTGTTACAAACAATATGATGACATTGTGGATGAATGGAACACATGAGAATGCTGTCAAGTTCATGTCATTGGAAATGAAATATGCTGGTGGTACTAAACGTGCTGTTGAAGAAATTGAGTTTTTTGTCAAATTAAATGGTGATCTTGATCGTTTTGAATCATTTCAAAGTACTTTACCATTCTATCAACGATACATGTTCGATCTTTTACTTATATATATTGTATTGCCAGGAACAATATTATTCTTTACAATTCGTCGATGTTGCCAACGTTCAACAAAACAAAAACGTGATTAATCAATACTACATGTTCTTATTTCTAAATATCAATTAAAATAAGATTCAAACTTAGACACACTTTATTTATGTATTTTCCATTGATTTAATTTTGAATAAATTGTGAAACCAATTATCAAGATATGTTATACGGAATCAAGGGGGAAAAAGCGAGACTTCAGGAGTGTGTACTTCACTAGTACTTCATCGGTACTTCACCGGTACTTCACTGATACTTCACTGATACTTCACTCTACTTCACTCATACTTCACCCTACTTCACCGATACTTCACTCTACTTCACTAATACTTCACTGATACTTCACTAATACTTCACCCGTACTTCAATCTACTTCACTCATACTTCACTCATACTTCAATCTACTTCACCCTACTTCACTTCTACTTCACTGATACTTCACCCTACTTCACCGATACTTCACTCTACTTCACTCATACTTCACTCTACTTCACCCGTACTTCACTTGTACTTCACTCATACTTCACTCTACTTCACTCGTACTTCACTCTACTTCACTCGTACTTCACTCTACTTCACTCGTACTCCACCCTACTACACTTCTACTTCACTGATACTTCACTGGTACTTCAATGTACTTCAGTTGTACTTCACTATACTTCACTAGTACCCCACTAGTACTTGAAGTACAAATGAAATCCTGACTGAAGTAGAAGTGAAGTAGAAATGAAGTAGATGTGAAGTACAATGAAGTACCAGTGAAGTATGACTGAAGTATGACTGAAGTACAGTGAAGTACGATACTTCACGGTACTTCAGTCGTACTTCAATTTACTTCAGTCATACTTCACCCGTACTTCACTTGTACTTCACATCTACTTCAGTTCTACTTCAGTCGTACTTCACTTCTACTTCAATCTACTTCACATCTACTTCACATCTACTTCAATCTACTTCACATCTACTTCACTCTACTTCACATCTACTTCAATCTACTTCACTTCTACTTCATTCTACTTCAGTCGTACTTCAATCTACTTCGCTCGTACTTCATTCTACTTCAGTCGTACTTCAATCTACTTCGCTCGTACTTCATTCTACTTCAGTCGTACTTCAATCTACTTCGCTCGTACTTCAAAAACATTTGAAGTAGATGAAGTCTCGCTTTTTCCCCCTTGTACGGAATACTCTTTTTTTTTATCGAAGACAGATGAAATTTCATCTTGAATAAGAATATTTTGTATCAATCAGATGAAAATATTTCAACAACTTTAGTTAACATTCTTTAAAATTCACCACATTTTTTTAGATTTAAGAATGTTTTTGATGATAAAAAAATTCAATGCATTTCAATCAACTGATATTAGATTCATTCACTGCGTCATCTATTATTGATCTACATGACTCTCTAGCAATATTATGTTCTTCTCAATGCTTTGTTCATTATAGTCATCTATATTTACACCTTTACCCATTCATATATTTAGCTAATATAGATCTTTGAGTATTTATTTCAATCTTATTTCATCTGAGTCATTGATACCTTTTTTCTTTTCTTATTTTCTACGAAGTGGTGGAATGGACGATTAAAATATAGAGATTTCATCGGCTAATATTATCCTCTATTCATTCTATTTCACCATAAGAGAAAAGGATAAATACTCATGTTTATAAATAGTACAAAGATGAAAAGTTAATTCAATTATGAACTTTTATCAACCCATGAAAAAGATAACAATTTTCTCTAGAACGTTTTCTTATTAAATAATCACAAATTACAATGATCTTTCTCATTATTATTGAATAGAATATTATACATAAATACAAAATATAAATTGACAATTTCTCATATTTCATGCATTAAATTTACTGCGTATTTTTTATTCTACAGTAAACTGAATCATTGAATGATCTGCTTGTTCTATGATTCATTTTTTTTCTTTCAACTACAAAGAAATGTATAAAATAATAATTATTTTGTGCTTCTTTATCGATCGTATACTGTCGTGTAATTTAATTCCAGAATGTAAAGACGAGAGAGAAGGAATTATGAACGGTAAAAAGGGCGCCTTCTTTTTTTCTTTTCAGTTCTGTATAATTTAGTCTCTGGTTATTTTACTTGTGTTCGATACGCATAGAAGTGAAAAAAAACATCGGTGACATTTGTTTCTTTAGTTGACATTTCGATATAGAAGTAGAAGAACAGCAACTATTTCGTCGCTTTTAATGAATATTTGAGTGTTTACAATACAATAAGTCATACTAGAGAGAGAGAACAACTCTGATGTTATGGAGACGAAATAAAACTTGTCCTACTTTTTCTCTCATTTGTACAAACAAATTATTTTTCTCATGATGCAGGCACGATGTGTATAGTACAGCACTCATTTAATTATTGGAATTTCAATAAATCAAAATATTTATATTTTTCAAAACTTGTAAGTAGTTTTGGCAATTATATATATATAACAAACACTAAAATAAAATTAGATGATACAATTGTTCATTCAAGTATTCAACTATTGTTAATAATGTAAATATCAGTTGATGCAATTGTTGAATATCAAAGTTTTTAGTTTCAAGTTTCTTATTACTAATCACACTGTCGTCTACTCTTAAGATATTTTACATTATAGTTTTCTATTATCGTATTGTTTTAGATACAAATAACGTATTTATATATTCTCTACACAAAATGTTTCTAAAAATCAAAGAACGACCAATGAATATAACTGAGTCTTATCTTTCCTATTATCGTCATCGATGGGGACTTCTTATTATCTTGATCTCTGCAGTTTTCTTATTTATATTTTCCATTATTCCTCATATTATCTTTGCAACTTCAAAATTGTCTGCTACTGATGATTTTCTTCTACCGCAATCTTTACAATGTCCACAAAAAAACAGAACTAGACTTGAATCAGGTCTTTTACATCTAGCACGTAGTCGAGTCATTATTTGTGGAATGGTACGTGATCGTGAAACACGAATTCCTCGTATTCGTCAACAAATCGAACAGATAACACGCTTGTTTGCTGATTATGCCATTGTTATTGTAGAGAACGATTCAAAAGATGGAACAAGACGTCAATTAATTCGCTGGGCTCAAGATAAAAAAGTTGCTGGTCGAGTTCATGTTATTGGATGTGGTAATAAAGTTAATGATGATCGTCCATGCAACCTATCATTAGCTCGTACTGCACCAAATCATCTTCCAGATCTATCACGTATTGAAAAGATGGTTCAGCTACGAAATATCTACATGAAATATATCGAAGATAACACTCAACTATCACAATATGATTATCTTCTCGTACAAGATTTTGATCTGGTAACTTATACTTATGTTGATGGACTTCTGTCAACTGGTTTTCATTTCAATACAGATCCAACTATCGATGCAATTTGTGCAAATGGTGTTTATAATCATATACTATTTGGTCGCAAAAAATATTTTGATCCATATGCACACAAAGATGAACAGAATCAAAAGTGGAGTGTATTGTATAATGATATATGGTCATCATTTTTTAGAATCTATCCATGTAATATCGATTTAGTACCTGTACAATCGTGTTTTTCTGGTGCAACTCTTTATCGATATTCAAGTATAAAAGGAAAACATTATCGTACTTATCTCGATTCATACAAACAAGCAATCTGTGAACATGTTGGATTACATGAGACACTTAAGAAAGTCTATTTAAATAGTGAAATGATATTATATATAATAAAAAATGATATTTGATAAGTGGATGTTTTTTGTTGTATTTGAAAAGATGATATTCAATAGAGAGAAAAAATATCAAAAGAGGATTATTTCTAAATTTAAAAATCTACTATGAGTTCTTAATATTGCAAAAGAAAATGTATAAAATAAAATAAATAGTTTTAATCGAAAGAAATTCAAAATGAACTGATTAACTCGACAACTGACTCTCTAATACTCCTTGTCTAAACAATAATCTAAAAAAGTAGAACTTCAAAAATAATTCTAATGTAATATCATACAGATAGTATAAGACAATCTTATGAATAAATGAACGATATTAAGTTTTTCTCAAAATAATTTTATGAATATATAACAGTTTCATCATTAATCGAATACTTTCAACACTTAATTTATTATTTACATATATATTTTCTTAAAATTACAAAGTTTACTAACTATAATAATTTTTATTCATCTTCCAGATGCGAATCTCTCCAACAAAATCCTATACTTTTCAGTATTTATTCATAGACAAATTTGACACTGAGATTTCTCGCTCTGGAAATTATTAAATCTATTTGAAAGGTAACTACTAACAAACAAAACAATTCAATAATCATTTCTAAAATTCTAGTTTGAATAGATTTTATTTAGTAGAATTTAAAAAATGTTATAAAATGGTTAGCCTCACTTACAACTACAGTTTCATCAAAAATAAAGTTTACTATTAGATAAACATTACAAATCTATTAGAATTATTAGAATGAGTGTGTAATAATCATAACATTAATCTTATCAAGAATATTCAGTTAAAAAGTAAATATTTTTCTCTATTTCTACTTTATAGATGAAAAATTAAAATATTAAATAATGATGTGCAGTAGTATTCAGTACAATCTATCAATCACAAAATAGGACTTTTCAAGTAATTGCAATTATTCAATACAATCTATTAAAAGAAACTAATCAACTAATAAAAACTACAAAAGATAAAAACATCTTCAACGACTGTTCGATATTTAACTTATTTTTTATTTAGATTATATTTCTAAATTTGAAAATTTATCTATATATGAATAATCTGTATTTTGTTATCAACTCAAACATAACTAAAATAATGAGATGAATTAAAAATCAATTTTATCATTGTAATTTATCATTATTCATTCTCTTTCTCTCTTAAACTATTATTTATAGTAATGAATCTGTTCTGTTCTGTTCTATATTTATAACTATAAATAAAAATATGATGAGTACTGTCAAAACAAAATCACGAATTACAATAATACACATATCGTTAACCAACCAAAAAAATGTGAACTCATTCATGCATATTCATTGTATTCAATATTATCTCTTTTATTATTGTGTAGAACAGAATAAAATATGTGGGTAGTCGATCAGTAATATCGTGTAGGTGTGTACTATAAAAATATGTGTAACCGTGCACATATAATCGTTCGATTTATTCAAACGTATACATTTATTATTTTCGTGAGACAAATTTTATCAACTATCTACGAAAGATCTTCCACACATTGGTAGTAGAAATCAACAAAATATTCAAACATAATTAAATATTACACTTGACTTTGGTAGGAAAATCATTTGAAATTAAAATCAAAACAATATTCATTTATATTCATAATTCATATTTATGAGTTGTTTTACAATTATTTTCGGTTACTCAATTTTTTCAGTGATAAATATAAAAAATTCAAAATTCTACAGTGTTTTGGTCCGCAATTCAGGATGAAAACTTGATTTTTTTCAGCTTTGACACTTTTTGTTCTTTCTCATTTTCTCTAAGCATTAAAAGATATTAAATGTATAGTATCTAATTGGTCCTATAGAGGGACCCACTATAGCTACGGTTAGCCCTAGTTTCGAACACCGTCACTGCTCTTACATATAAACAATTATTTATTCTCTGTAAAACTGTCACTTTTCTTATCCTGATTTTTACTGATTACTGATAAGGAATTTTTGCAGCTTCGTCTGTCTGTTGTACGCGTCCATAGGCTAGCTATCCTTGACCAATAACGTTCCACTTAATCTCTCTTATGTACTTATTTATAAAAAAATAAACATTGATCTCAACAATCGTGATAATCTTGATCATAACGGTTTTCGACCAGATGCTACTAGAAATCAAAAACAATCAGCAGTATTGGTTCAAGTTACGTCAAAGACGTGACTAAGCTGCAGGTAGGCACACAGCGTCCAGATATAGAGCTAAATTAACACAATGGATAGATGAATTAAAACGGTCACATCAGAGTATTCAATCATCATATCGTGATATTCCAACTGCTTTGTTGGTGATATTTGATATCATGTTAGAGGATATCGATCTAACACAAACAGAAGCTCACTGTGGATGTCATTCTTTAATGTAAATTAGTTGTTATACTTATCAAATAAATAAGTTTTTGAACTGACTCAAATTCATGTCACACTTGATTTTTTCGTATATCTTTATTTTATTTTGTGGAACTCACGTAAATTTTCGAAGAAAATCGTGAGTGTAAGTTTTAAGCTCAGACTTTCAAGCTCCCCCCCCCCCCAAAAAAAATTCAATAAAAATACGCAAAAATCATTAAAAATAGCTATAAATTGCTAAAATTTTAATAAAAATATTGAAAAAAGCGTTAAAATGGCTATAAACTCCGAGATTTTCTATAAAAAATAAGCAAAATAGTTAAATACAGCTATAAATTACTAGAATTTTAATAAAAATAAGCAAAAATTAGTAAAAATAGCCATAAATTACTTCCAATTTAATAAAAATAACGAAAATGGTGAAAAATAGCTATAAATTGCGGGAATTTTTATGAAAATAACGACAAATCGTTAAAAATAGCTGTATACTGCCGCAAATTTAATATAAATAACCAAAAATTGTCAAAAATAGCTATAAATTAATTAAATTTGAGCAAAAAAAGAAGACAAAGCACTTAAACATGATCAGATATTTCGATGCGAACATACGTGAGTTCCACATTTTTAGTCCCAACAGGGCTGCGTTGATAAGCTTTTTTTTATAAAGTTAATATCATGATTTATCAATATTATTATGCCATTATATAGATTATACCTTACCTTAACAAACTCATAAGTATGACCAAAAAATAACGAAAAACTATTGCAGGAGAAACAATCGAAAAAAACCTGTTTTACCCTGAATTGCGGACCAAACCACTGTAATATTTTATATAGAGAATATGTAGTAATATACAAATACTCATAACAGTTTCAAACTAATTACAAAACTTCTTTATTTTTTTCTATGAAATCTAAAGATAATTATTCAGATTCATTTTTTGAGTTCAACATATTTCATATTGTTACAATCAATAGACTTTTTTCTAAATGATTAATCTTGATTTTAGAAATAATAAACTTATTTTTTTATATTCTTCAATAAAAACAAATCTAATTCACTTAATATCTTTTCTCTAGTAAATCAACAATACTTTCATGACTTCCTTTGTCTCTAATAACACTATTTGGCAACTTAATGATGAAGATTCTATTCAAATCAAATATAATACAAATAATCATGAATTAATAATAGAACTGTTTCATAATGGAATAAAAATGAATTCAATTTCATTAAATAATGATCAATGTTCAACATTTACTCGTCGATTTTGTGATACAACTAATGAATTAAATGAATTATTAACTGATTTATTGATACAAACATCAACAGATGATTGTAGTATTCGTGTGATTGATGATGGCAAAAGTCTTGAAATTATTTTTCCAATCTATTTTGGCAGTCAAAATCGGAAAAAGATTTGGTCATTTTTTATTCATTTTCCAATTTTCTCACTAAATTTGGGAGAAAATCAAAATGAAGAAGAAATGTCACTTGATCCACTTGATTGGACAGATACAAGAATATTAGGACATAAAATCATAGATGATATGATTGATTATTTACGCGATATTCGTCAACAACCAACATGGCGTCCAATGCCAACTGAAATAAAATCAGAATTAATGCAAAGTGAACTTCCATTAAAAGGTGAATCACCTTGGAAAGTTTATGAACAAATTCAAAAAACCATTCTTCCTTATCCAATCGGTAATATTCATCCAAGATTTTGGGGTTATGTCAGAGGAAATGGTTCATCCATTGGTGCTTTAGCAGAATTCATTACTGCAACAATGAATACAATGTCATCAGGTGGTCATCAATCAAGTATTTATGTTGAACGTCAAATATTATCATGGCTTAAAATTATAATGGGTTTTCCAAATGATGACACATGTTCAGGTGTACTTGTAAGTGGTACTTCAGTTGCAACAATTATATCGATGGCAGTTGCAAAAAAGAAATTTGATGGTCAATTAATAAAAGTTTATTATTCATCAGAAACACATACTTGTCTGATCAGAGCTGCACAACTTTTAGGTATTGAAAAAGAAAATATGATTATCATTCCAACAAATGATCAAAGACAAATTGATTTAAAAGTAAATAGAAAAGAAAAGAAAAATATTTTCTTATTGAGATTTCTTATTTTATTCTATTTAGATTTTATCAGAATCAATTGATTCAAATTCTTGTGCTTTTATTGTTGGCTCAGCTGGAACAGTTGGCACAGGTTCGATTGATGATCTTCAAGGTCTTGCTGATTTATGTTCAATTAATCCAAATAAATTATGGTTTCATGTTGATGGTGCTATTGGTGCAGTTGCGAGATGTTCAACACGTCTTCGATCATTATTTATTGGTCTTGAACGTGCTGATTCAATTGCATTTGATTTACATAAATGGCTTTTTATTCCATATGAATGTGGTTGTGTTCTTATACGTCATGGTGAATTACATCGAGCAACATTTGCTCAACCACATGCATTTTATTTAGCATTAATGGATGGTGGAATAACACCACGCGAAGGAGAATTCTTTTTTAGTGATTATACATTAGAATTATCAAGAAATATGAAATCACTTAAAGTTTGGATGACACTTAAAACTTATGGAATTGATAAAATTGGACAAATTATGGAACAAAATGTTGATCAAGCAAAATATTTTGTTAATTTAATTGAAAAATATCATCATGATGAATTACAAGTACTTGCAAATGTTTCACTTAATATTGTTTGTTTTCGATATTATTTTAATCATAATAATAAGACGAATTTAGAATTATTAAATAAATTAAATAAACATTTATTAGTTCTTATTCAAGAACGTGGCATTGCTGTTGTTTCTCCATATGTTATTGATAATGAAATATTTGCTATGCGGATGTGTATTATTAATCATCGAACGAAACAATCGGATCTTCATTGGTTTATTGAAAAATTATTAGAAATTGCTCGACAACTTAGACAATTACCTGAATTTGCAACTATCGAAAGTTAATTTCCGTTTCTTTTTCTCTTTCTTTTCAATAATAAAAATGATTTTTCATAATTAAAAATCAAAAATTAACAAAATCTGTTTGAAATTCATTCAACAAAATGTTTAATAATTCTTTAAATAAAAACTAAAACATTCAATTTATCGATCTCTCTTTTGTCTATAATAGTAACAAAGAATTAATTTTATTTATTTATTAGATATTGATATAATAGATAAAATATTCTATTTTAAATAATTAACATCGTATTGTTTTATTTATTTGTATTTCTATTATTTAATCTACAAATTATTTTAATAATAGATGAAATATGAATATATTTCTTGTAATTTAAATTAATATAGAATTTTTATTTAAATATTTTTTGTTTGATTATAAAATATATTTCAAATAAAAATAATTCTGTTTTATTTATCGATTTAATTATCAAATTTATTTCAAAATAAACTAATGTTAAAATGAATTTTATCAGAAGATTTTCATTGTAAATAAATCATAGATTAAAAATTATTATAAATTATTCTTAAATTCTGTCCTCTAAAAGATCTTCAATGAAAATAATAATGACTTTCAATTGATTATTCAAATACTTCATAAAGAACATATTTAATATAATAAATTTGTATATAATAATGATGAGAAAGATTTTTCTCTTCTAGTTAAATATTTAAATATATTATCTGAACAATACAAAATAAAATAATATGAAGTTAATCAACTTCAAAATAGACATGAAAAGATATTTATTCTATTCTATTCAAATAAACTATTTCTAGAGAAAAAGATTGTATAATTATATGATATAGTTTTATGTTATAATATATATTTCTTGTTTTTTTTAAAGGATATTTAATCATCAATGAAATTTAAAAAAATATTTGTAATAATGGAAAAGAATTCATAATTAATAACTTACTAATTTATTTTGCTCCAAAGAGAATATAAAAATAAAATATCCAGTAATTTAACTTATTGTTTGTTATTATTTTGTGATTTATTCAACATCAGTATTTTAAAATGACACATTTCTCTTCGTTAAATTCAATTGAATGTAAAGGTCAGATTTAATTATCTTAACTTTTATAATTTCATTTAAATAAATAAATATGATGGAATTGTTTTATTCTTAACACAATTTTATCATATAATATTTGTAATTAGTTAGAAGTATAATAAGTCATTTGTTATTTAATATGGACGATAACGATGTGAATTATACCTAATTCTTCTTAATGATTCTCGTTGTTCATTATTATTATTTTCATTCGATAGTTCTATTGTATTTTGTTGTTGTTGTTGTTGATTGAATAAAAAAGATGATTGAAATCGAATATGATGATTATAGAAACATCGATGACCAAATCGACAATAACCATATCGTAACAAAGTTTGACATGGAACATTTTTTAAACGTAATTTATGTGCATTAATTAACAATTGTTTATCATTATTATTATTAAAACAACGCCAACTTGGAGCAATAAATGTTGATCGAATACGACATAAAGGACATCGTCTATTTGTCTCTTTATTACCCTGAAGACAAAAAAGTATTTAAAATTTTCAATTTTTTTTATTTATTTCACAATTCTGACCGTTTGACGCCAAGTTGATAAACAATCAAAACAAAATATATGATTACAATTATTTTGTAAACCAAATGGTTTATTCATTGTCAAAATATTTTCAAAACAGATATAACATGTCATATTATCTATTTCTTCAATTCTATCTTCATTAGACATATTTTTACTTTTAGTTCATTTAATAAAACATAAAATTAATCATATATTTCACTCAAATAAAAACAAAATTAAGTAAGCAAAATTAGTTTTTTATTTTATATAAATTGCGCAAATTTAACAGAATGATTCAATAAATTAATTTCTAACTATAGTTTTTTATTATTATTATTCTTTTTTTGAATAGATTGAAGACTATAATAAATGATGCATAAAATAAAAGTTATCAATAGAAACAAAATACTTTTATATTCAATCCCATTTCTTTTCTATGTAAAGATTAATTAAAGATATCGACATAGTTTATAGTAACTAACAAACATATCAAGTCTCAAATGAATCTAAAAGATATAATTGTATTAATCTCAACAATTTTTGATGTTTGAGAGAATATATAAATTCACATAAATATTACTTATAGGAAACTTTTAGCAGAATTTCTCATTTCGTCGTCTTCAGACAAACAGCAAATATAAAAAAATAGGGTGGGTGTGGATGACGGTAAGGATAAATGTTCATTAGTTATTGACATCCACACTCAGTTATTTTTGACCTTGAAATGGATGACACTGTTGAAACATTTTGTACTGTGATGGTTGTGATCAGAATGAAATGTGATCGTTGCGTAAACTATTGAAAATTTAGCAGGTTTTATGGATCGATTAGAATATTCAGATATATGCAACTCGAATAATGTCTTCTGATTTTACGTAACAAGTATGAGATTTGAAATAGTGAAGGATTTAGGTTTGTTTATGTAATCAACAAATAACTCTTAGTCTCTGGAAATCTTGGAACCTGTCATCATCTTAGTTGCTGTCGGATATAACTAATCGAAGTTATGAACTCATTGAACTGCTGTGAGTTTTTTATTTTTCTTAGATTTGTTTCATAGAAATAATAATTTCGTACTCGCGCTGCAGAATATTGCATTGAAGAAGTTATATTAGCACATGTTGAGTATGAATCATAGTGTATATTACATTTTCTTATCTATATCACTTGACAAACTTTAGTTCTTTCTTACATACACAGACAATATTTCACGATGGTATTTCTGTTTGAATCATTCCCAAATGAAATTTTTATTCACGGAATATTTTCATATTTATCTCTGATCGATTTAAACTATGAATTTCTATTATTGAATCAACGTTTTAAATGGCTTGTCGATCGCTTTTTAGCAAGAAAACAACATTGTATACATATAACATGTGACACAACCTGCCACAAAGGTGCATTTATTCTAGATTACATTTTACCATTTCATTCTGATAATCAACATTTAAAAAGTTTCGAGATAAGTCATGCTGAGATTTTTATTAAATTTATTGACAATATCAATCGAATTGATACAAATCATCTTAATAAAATCGTGGTAACACCATATATTGATATCTATTTTGACTCAGTGATAAATATCGTGTATAAAAGTCCTCAATTACATGAAATAAAATTAAATGTTTTGACAAACATCGATTCAAGTTGGGGAGATGGTCGAAAATGGACTCGATGGTTTGAAATATTGATGAAACAAAACCGACAAAACATTCTGAGAATTCTTGATATTTGTATTTGGTGTATAAATAATAATGATGCTAATAATTTCGACTTACGATTATGGAGCAGGGAAGGTGTCTATCAACTTAATACAAATTGGAAAGTACAACTGAAATCAGATCAATATTTGAATTGGACTCAAAGAAGACGAGCTATTGAATGTAGTCCAAGTGATCAAGATTACTCAGTCATTTTTCATGACAAACAAAATCCAACGTGTTCAATTAACTAATTCGATTCTGGAATTTTGAACACATACAAACTATCGTGAGAGTCTCACTAAAACTGTATTTACATGTTTTTTTTATGATTATTAAACAAGAATTGATAGGCACAATCATCAAAACATATTATCATTTATTCCCTTCACTAGTTTTATATATTTAGAAAAAAACAACCACCATGATTACATTAGAAAATTCATATATCATGAACACAAAATAGTACATATGTATACATAGAATAGATTTAGATACACATAAATGATAATGTCACCGAGACTGTTGGAAAATAGACAGGATGTCTCAGATCGATTTCTATAATTAAACAAGCTGAAATCAATGTACCTTACAGTATAAAAGGAGACACCAATAAAAGTAAATAAAACATCTGGATTAACAGTTAAAACAAAACAAAAACAACCGAATCCTACAATTTAAAAAGTAAAACTAATCAATTACTGTATATATTTATTTTGACGTGAATCTCAAACAAAAAGATAAGATAAATTGACTGATTTAATGTTCTCGATATGTGTCATCGTACAATGGCATTAAAAGTTCACGAGCAAATCCATCAGTTATAAAACGTTTAAAATCTATAGAAAGAGAAATTTAGAAAAAAAACAATCTTAAAATAAAAATCTTATAACTAACCTTCGAAATTTAATTTTCCTTGATTTGTTAATTGTGAGATTATATATTGTATTTTATAATTTGATTCTGATTGTCCAACAATAATAAGTAGATTTTCTAATTCTTGTTGACTTAAATAATTATCATTATCTGAATCTAATTTTTCAAATGTTTCATACAATTGACGATCATTATATTGACCTGTTATTATTGGTGCTAATAATTCACAGAATTGTTCAAATGTTAATCTTCGTAAATCTAAGAGAAATAAGAAAAAAAAATTTCGAATTAAACAAAACAAAAATATTTCTTACGTGGTAAACGATTATTATATCTTTGAAATGTATCTTTATTTATTTCAAGACGAAAATGTTTCTCAATTGAACGTTGACGATCGCCGCGTTCATACCATTCATACATGACTATAGATTAATAATTAAAATATTTTAAACTTAATTTCTTCCTAACGGATTTTACCTTTTATCATTTCACCATTTACACGTTTCGTATATTGAGCATATTTTTTAACAACATCATCACGAATTTTATTATTCATAACTTGCATTATTTTCCAATCTTGTGCTTGATGTGCTAGAAAAATTTAGAATTTATTATTTGAAAAAGATGTCAATATAGAAAAATTAAATTTCGAAAGAAAATATTAAATCTATACCATAAAGAATGATTTAAATAGGAAGGAATATATTTTATGTATTGTATTCTTATACTATTTGATAAATTTATTAAAAATTACACACCGAGAGCATTGCTAGATGTTGTCGAAAGAATCATAGCCGGATGATGATATTCCATTAATAAAGATATACTTTGAATAACCAATCGATTATGTCGATAAAGAGTAAATTGTATTACTTATAACATCTCACGTACATACGTAGAATGACAGTAACAGACAAAGTTAAGAAAGAAAGGAAGAAAAAAACGTACGTGTGTATGTAATTGAAGACATAACGAGAGGGAGGAAAGCAAAAGAAAACGTATGGAAGCGACTTGACTACAACAAACTTTCAATCCATCTTTTTTACTCTGTCTATTGATGATTACATCATACATATATGTATATAAGGACGATAGGTGAAAAATGTTGATATTCAATATTTAGATTTCTTAAATAGGTAATCATCCTCTTTTTATTCAATATGTTTCAAGTGGATGACTTATGCTATTCACAAGTGTTTTAAGTTCAAGTGAGAGAATAACTAAATTAACGAAAGAAAAACTTTCTTTCTTTCTTTCATTCTTGAGTCTATCATATTTATGATGAATATCATTATTATTAAAAAAAAAAGAAATGATTCAATTTCATAACACCGTATGCGAAATCTATATCTTCTAAAGGTCATTCAAACACATGTGAAATTTCACATCGATAAAATGTCGTTTTTGTTTTAAAATATCTAACACCTTCGGCTCTCTACTACAAAAATAGAAGAAGACTAACATTGATTTCAATTGTCTTCTCATTATTATTAGTATCAATCACGGTTACCAAGAATAATATATTTGTCTTTATACCTTGTTTATGTTTCTATCAGAAATATTTAATAGAAATAAGTTATATGAATACTTTCCTAATTATTAGAGTCTCATTTCTATCAACAAGGAGTAAACGTACGCCAGATACTTCAAGCATAATATCAGCTAACGGTCTTATATTTTCCAGAAGCCAAAGATAAACTATTGTTCTATAAACGATTAGCTAGCCAAGTATTTGAAAAAAAATATATTGAAGTGTAAATCTTTGTCAATCTCACATATTTTTCTCTTTCCACCTGTTTCCATTCATTCATTTTGTATATAATTAAGGAGGAAGTCGTACCGTTTTTTTTCTTTTTCGAGTATCGGAAACTATAGATCGTTAATTAACATTGTTCTAGAAACATTCATTGTATGATGGTTTATTTTTAGTTTCTATTGGTGATATTTAACAAGTATAAACTTTCAAGTATTCAGATTTCGATCAAAATAACACATTTAATAGTCAAAGCAAACAAGACACTATTTCAAGGGTTGGTCTAAATGGATGATTCTTTATATATGAGAAATATTCTGAAGTATATTCGTTTTGAAACACTCTTAAAAATATATACAATGGAGAAAACTATTCTAACTATATTTTTGATTTATAGATAGAAAGAAAGTTGCAATCTTACCTGTATGTAAATATTCGTTTTATGAAAAATACAAGAAATATGAATCGTGATATTTCTATTAAACTATATCGAAACAAATCGAGTATACGTGATTCTTATAATAGGATTATCATAAACTAACAAAGAATAATTTCTATGGTATTCTAGAAAGAATACTTGATTTATTAATGATCATCTCATCGTTTTCTCTTTGTTTTAATCGATATAATAACATAGAGAAAGGAAAAAAACACGAGCATCAGCTGTCAATTAGAATAAAATGAATGGAATATCCTTGAAATGGATATAAATCAATCATTGATGGGTGGCAGATGTATGATCAAAACACATCCCAAAAACCTATTGAATATTTTCAAGACATAGTAAAAGATATAGTAAACTATTTTTCATGCATTAGTAGAAGTCAATATCATAGAATAAAATCATAATTAAAATCTAATCATATTTTATTCTTTTTTCTGAAATAGAAAACTTACGTAGTTTTTGATAAGCATCATTTCCATATAATGCATGATAGAGCATCTTCTCACTATTGACAACAAATGGAGGGACTTGATAAATCGCCATAGACGAATCATTATGTGGATAGGAATGCATCATATTGTTGTTATCGGCCATGAGATATGTATGTTTTCTTGTTTTGTTATACAAATAAATGTTCGCAGGTCTTGTAATTTGATTTCTTAATATTTTCAATATGTGTGTTTTCTCGATCGATCGATGATTCTAAAAGAATAAGCGAAAAAATAATCTTTAGAATAAGTTTTTTTCTTTTCTTGTTTACTGACGGAGATCAGAATGGGCGGAAAAGAACTTTCAGATATTTATATAACTAAGTAAAAAGGAAGAAAGATGGTTATTGTTCTCTATTCTTGTCATCATCATCATCATCATTAAAACATATGTGCCATTTAGTTTTATAGATTCTCTCTTCTTTGTTTGATTCAGAATTTGAAAAAAAAACAGCCCTTTCCTTACTGATATATATATATATAGTTTTATACGATTATATTTAGAAAATAATGTTTTTCTCCAGGATAAAATGAAATATTATGATTTTATTACAAAATTTAGTTTTTTATGGTATTAAAAAAGCATAAATCATGAATTTCTCTATTCATGTAAACTTAATAAAAGCTTCATTTTATAAAAGTACTCCTACAGTATAAGCACTTAAACATTCATAATAAGTTGGAAGAGAAAATATGCTTATCTGGTTTTATTATTCTAATCAAGAATAAAAAGCATCTTTTGTATATCTACGAGACTATCTACTTTAAATAATTAGCACGGTAGTACTTTAATTCGTAATTTTTAAAGAAACCACTCTATCTACTATGAAGTTTTAATATATCTTATTAAATAAATGATATGAAGCATGTTAAAATCTCAATGCATTGGTAACAATTAGATATGCACCAGTCTTATAAGATGGATGACAAACATGAATAATTTTCTCTATGTAAAACACCCAATCCTTCAAGTCATTTAAACTCACTATCGATCAGACTATACAACGCTATTGTTACACTTTGAAAAATAAGACGGGAACAAAAAAAGGACTAGAGGTGACTGGTAAAAAAACAGAAAACTTCCGATTTTTTACCGGTGACTTCCAGTCCTTTTTCTTCCCGTCTTATTTTTCAAAGTTGAACAATAGCGTTGTATAGTCCGATCGATAATGGATTTAAATAACTTAATGCCTAATTTTCGTTTTAGTTTTAATCGTTTGTCATTTATAAGTCTTAAATTATTATGTATCGCTGTTTGAACAGAATCCTTTGTCGATGTTAATATTTCATTTGATGGTAAACATCCCATATTTGATTTTTCTTATTGTTTCTTATATATTACATAGAGTGAGTGCATACAAATATCATATTGAACCAAATATTGTCCTTTCAAACAAGAAGCGGAACGCGTTATACTTTTTTCTTTATTATTGTCTTATGGTATTTGATAGTAAAATGAATGCATAATGATGTTTTTCTTTACAAATATAAGAGTTTTCCTTTCTTCGCCATTATTTTTATAACTATCATACGTCATGATCAAAGAGATCGATGTATATAAACTTGTAAAATGTCCTTAATACAAAATTCACTCATATTATTTTCGACATGAAATAAAACAAGTAAACAAAATTTTATATGCAAAAATAGAATACTCAAAAAACATGTAAATTTATTTTTGCGAGAAGAAAACTTCTGCATTCTTCAAAGATTTATAAATTTAATAGAAATAGACAAGCATGAACTAATTTTTCTTATCGTTTACGCAAAAACTAATACTACAGTACATCTTTCAAATCTCAAATATTCAGTAGTTTTAACAATTCACACAAATTCCGGTGTTTATAATATCTGAAATTTTTTTTTTCTTTTAATTTGTTTTTATTTTTTTTCTTGCCAAAAACAAATGCAATAAAACACACAAACACATATATAAAGTGTATATATATATATATGTATATATGTATATACTGTTCAAAACAAAAAAAAAAGAAAAGCTTCTTATGTTATAAAGATAATGCAAACAAAAAGATAATTACGATAGAGTAACAATAGAAACATATAGGCACGCCACAGCAAGTAATTCGAATTGATATATGTCGATACAATTTAACAGACATTAAAATATATAACAAAAACATAGAATGATGTTACTGTTCAAAGCAGAATGACAACAACAAGGAAACAAAAAAAAAAAAGAAGAGGAAAAATACCTGAGTACTAGGTTCTTTTCTTTTCTACCTAAGAAATAAAAATAAATGGTACAATATAGTCTACTTAATGATCATTTTCTACAACTTTTCCATCATCAATATCAATATCTTCTTCATCATCCTCCTCCTCTCTTTCTATTGTTGTTGATGGTGATGTTAAAGTATTTTTTGTTGTTTTAATTATTTCTTCATCATCATCATTATTTTCTTCTCGTTCAGCTTGAGCTTTTTGATTTAATGAATCGACAATTTCATCTAGACAAGCTTTTTTGAATGAAATAGATTTTTTTGTTAATAAAATTTCTGTTTCAGGTATTGATATTTGTTGTTCAGCAGCTAATAAACGACGTTTACGATCAAAATATTTCCGTTGATCATTTCCTACTGTTTCATGTGCAATTAAAGATGATGTACTATTCGATGAAATATTTGATTCTAAATCATCTAAATCACCAATAGTACTATCTTGTTGATGATTATGATCATTTGAAGATATTTTACTAATTGTACTAGAATTCGATGATACTTGTGTTGCTTCTAATTTTGATATACGTTCACGAAGTATTTCATTTTCACGCTTGAAAAGAAAACAAAAAAAAAGGGTTAAGAATGAATACTATTTTCAATAATAATGAAATATACTCGTAATAAAACTGTTTCATTTTGTTGATTTTCATTAGCAATAGAATTATTTTTAGATGAATGTGCATAAGCAGCTAATTGTAATTGAGAAATATATGTTAATAATTGAGTACGACCTCGTGAAGATGTGACAGTTGCTTCAACTATTTGTCGAATACCATCTGGTGAATAATCTATTTGAAGAAAAGAAAATATAAATATTAGAAATTTATTTACAGATTTTTGTTTTTCGAAGAATAGTCAAATATGTTTTTACTAAAACCTGACATAACGATAAAACAATGCCTGGAATTATGACGTCAATAAACTTTTTTAAAATTTATATAAGTCATGTTCAGAGATTTCAAAGTCTCATCAAATTACATCCAAATATTCAATTAATAAATGTCTATATAAATTGTAAAAGTCATAATTATCTTACATGAAAGGTTATTATACTTTTATGTTAAAAATAAAGATTTGATTAATTCCTTTGAATAAGCACGAGAAGTTTTATCAAAAGGAAAAAAAACGTTTTTTTTTTTATTTACCATTAAAATTTGTAATGGATGAATTTGTCGGATCGGTTGATGCAGGAGAATTTGAACGAACAACACGTAAAGGTGACGGTCGATTTGTTGTTGTTGATTCGGATGGGAATGTGGAAGGAATTAAAGCTGGACGAGGTAAACCAGCACTAAATGGATAATCTCCTAGATGATTATCTTTTTTCACGGATGAAAATGCTGTTTGTGGATATGGATAAAGAGTATCCGTTGACCAACAATCGGATGATGAAGCGATTGTTTTTACTCGTTTTTCTGCTGGTATTAAACAATCCTAAAAATAATTCAAAAAACATTTTATAAAACAAAAAGAACAGATATTATTTCTATTACCATTTGTTGAGGTAATCTTTTCTTTTGATTGTTATTATTATTATTATTTAAAAATTTCTCTTTAAATAATTCTAATTCTTCTCGTGCTTTATTGTCTTCAGTTGAGCGTATTTTTAAGTAAGCTCGCCAATTATCAGAATTAAATCCCCAATGACAAATACGATTTTCTTCTGATTTATGTCCATGTGAAACAAATGTTTTAGGTGAAAACAAAGCTTGACATGTATCACATTGTATACATTCTGCGTGTGGTGCAACATATAATGTTGGATATAATGTTCCTGAACATTTACCAAAACATTTATGTTGAACTTTTATTGAATATAAACGTTCATATTGATTTAATCCTAATGAATTAACTGATCGCAATTGTCCTTTATAACGTAATTGTAATAAATTTGCACAAAGACGTTCAGCATCTGTTTGAGTTATTAAACCACATGATGGAGCATTCAATGGTAAAACTTGCATCATTTTAAGAATATCAAGTTGTTCATTTGTACAACGTGAACAATATATATGTAAACGTTCACATGCAGCATTGATTTCTTGTAAGGAGAAATCTTTTAAGACTGTATTAAGAATTTCCGGTAAACATAAACGTTTTTCACCACCAACAAAAAAACATGTAATACGTTCGCCTATTCAAAAAGAAAACCATTAATCAAATAAATTGTTTTTTTTCCTCTGATTCTTTATTCTCATAATATTCTTATTTATGAGGTGTTAATTGGAATGTCTAGACGCATATTTTTTTTATCACATATATTCATACCTGATCAGTATCAGAGTATCAAATTGAAATAATCAAGTAAATGCTTTTAAATCTCAAGGTAAAATAATAAACTTAAGATGATGTAATATATAATTCTCTTATTTTTTTTTTCACAGTTTGTAAATAGTTATAAATCATTGGGAGAAACAAATGTCACATTGACTCGAACTTTTTCTTTTTTTATCTATTTTACATTTCTTTTCTTTTTTTTGCAAGTATAGAATTACTTATAAACATATTTTTTTTTCTTTGATAAAGAAAAAGTAAGGATACCATAAAAGGGCTGCAGGATATATCAGACGAACAGAACAAAACAAATACTTTGATGCTTTCTAGTAATCATTAATAAATAGACGCACATCAGCTAAACCCTTTTTTTTACTTCTGTGACATGTATACTGATCTACAAAGAAAAATTTTTTTTTCTAAAAGTGGTAGCGAAAGAAGAAAAAAAAAGTGAAGCTATGTCGCTAGAAGAGAAGAACATTATACAAAAGAATTCTTTTCTTTGAATTTAACACAGTAATTTTTTGTGAGAAGAAAAAAAAATGAACATACCTGATGATAAAATTGTTTCGCTTTTCGAGCCTCCAATTGATGTATCAGCTTGTAAACATGGTGGTCCCTGAATCATAGATCCAAGTGGTGGTTGTAGCCATTGATCAAATGTTGTTGGTTCTTTTGTTGATTTTTTTATTTGAGAATCATTTGATATTTGCTGTGAATCAATTTTTCCATTTAAAGTTGATAATTTAAGATTTGATATAGAATTTTCTGTATTTAATTTTGATAATCCATTACCAAGAAGATGTCTTGGTAAATTTGTTGCTACTGTATTTGGTGGTGGATGATTATAATAAAATGCATGTTGAAGAAATTCTTTAGCAGTTGGTTGCTGTTGTTGTAAATGTGGATGATGACGTGCAAGAAGTTTTAATAATTGTGGATCAATTGATGGAAGTGTAGTTGATGATGTTGTCGATGTCGTCGTCATTTTTACATACACAATTTAATAGAGAGAAAAAAAACCGATGATCTAAAATAGAAGTAAAAAAAATCGGTCTAAACAACGATGATTGTGCAAATATCTGTCTCTTTCGAAGCGACGATGACGATGACTGCCCCTCGAGTTGTATAAGAGAGAAAGAGAAAAGGGACGGTCCGGGCATACACGTAATCCTCTATGCGTTCTTTTTTCTCTTCCTTTTCTTTGTCGGTCGGTCGCTTACGAATAGTTGAACTTATATATGTGCGTATATGTTCAATATGAGTGGCGAGGAGACGACTGGCGAGGCAAAGAAAAAATCGAACATAACTATACTAACATCGCCAACACAGAAAAATAGACGAGGAGGAGAACAAGTAGTAAAAAGAAAGAGAAGAGGCGGCGAGCAAGCGTAAGAGGTGAAGGTTGAACAAGCGAGAGCATACATATAGTAGCGAAAGAAGGTGGTCGTTTCATAATAACACTTACATATAGAAGCACAGAACCGGACAAAGTGTATATATAGTAACATGGCATGATAGACTATGTCATTCTCTTTAGTAAAGATACAAAACTTTTTCATAAAAGCATACTTTATCAATCAAGCAATAATGATCATCTTGTTATCGATTCATGAAGAAAAAAAAACATAGAGAAAAGAGAAAAATAAGAAAACATCTCCATTATACTCCTTGACATATTTCTAGCGGAGATGATAAGGACGAGGCTCCAAATACATCTGTTAGAAGCAGAGTGCAAACTTTCCTACTTTAGTGTAACTTTCATGGTTGAGACGCATAGACAGACTTTCTAACGACTAGACGACGATGTGACGAGACAAACTAATGACGATATGTTTTTGTTTCTGACAACAGAACTGAAAGAACTTCTTTTTTTTCTATGTAGTCGTGGGAGACTGACAATGCAGAAAAAAAACGGGAGAACCAAAAATCAAGTTAACAAGAAATGATAGACATGAGAACGCAAGAAAAAGACTATTGCGAAGCATAAAAACGCCAACGCAGAGAATAGAAACAACAAGGTGTTTTAATGGCGCACTAGTGTTTTTTCTATCGTATAATACCCCTACGTCATCAATAACAACTGAAAAATATTTTGAATAGAAAAGAAAAATTTAAAAGAATATATTTTTTTTCTTATTAATTATATTTTATTATGAAATTATTTTATTAGAGAAATAAAGAAAAGAGGCAGAAAACAGATCTGTAGTATTCAGTCTGATATACATTCTCTAGTGTCTATATTATAATACTGACTAGCAGCGTCTAGTCATTGATGACTCGAGAAATTGTTATTATTTTTTTGTTTTTCTATATGTCAATACACCATTTTTTATGTATTTTTTTTTCTGATGACGTCATATATGAAAACACAATTATCTGATAGATGACGACATCATCATCGCATTATTATTCATTATTATTGTCTAATTTATTATTTGTAATTTTTTATAATTTATTAATGATAATTTATTATGAAGTCAGAATATTAAAAATAGTTTCTAAACAAATGTACTTTTTCATTTCATGAATAAGACGGTTTTTCGATTGGATTGATTGCATAGTCCAATAAAAAACTGAACGACATAGATTACAATTTTATTTTAATAAATAATATTATATACGATTCCCTCTTAGTCTGTTAAGCATTCTCAAATAATTTTTTATTATATAAATTAAAAAGGATACTTCCGATAAAAGATCTTCATTAATAAAAATTAATGAATGACGTCAAGAGAAACTATATCACGTTGTTATGAGACAGAACAAAAAAAAATAATATCAAACTATAAAATGGACCGAAAAAATACCAGTCTATTCAATGTTACATTTGTCATACTCTAAGCACCAAGATGAGTTACTTTTGACGTCATATCAAACAAAACAAAAAATGAATAGATGAGAAAACACTGACGTATATATGTACTCACTAATGAAAATCAATAGAATATTTTTACTCTATACAATTCTATTAGACAAGTACCAAACTTACATATACTCACCTTTTACCTTTCGATGTAAACAATGTTTTGTTGATCAAATATTCTTAGTTTTATACTGTTTCAATACCGCACACATGACAAAACGCCTACGCTCATCTATTTTTTTATTTATTTATTTATAATAGAGAAAGAAAAAAAATGTACTTTTTCAAATCAAAATTTGTTTATTATAGACCATAAAATTGCCAATCGCCTGTTATTAATCCATAGCTTATTGCAAAAAGAATTCCACCACCAAACATTGCCGCTGTTGCAATGAGAGAACCGATTAAAAGATGAGTAAAACCTTAAAAAATAATGTATTGAAAAACACAAATTAACCAATAAAAACAAACAACTTACCAGAAATTCCTTGTCCACTTGTACAACCACCTGCACAACGTGCACCAATTAATAATAAAAATCCTCCAAGAAAACTATCAAAAGCATTTGCACCATATTTTTCATTTAAAGGAAATTGACCTATTAAAACTGTTGCAATAAAGCTTCCTAAAATCGCTCCGAAAGAAAATAATAATGTTAAATTATTTTGTATTCCATAAGCAAATGGTTCTAATGATGGAATTAATTTTTTAACAGAATTTATACGACATAATTGTGCAACTATTACAGTAAATCCAGTTGATATACCTAATGATTTCTCAAAAAACATCATAAAAAATAATTGTAATAAACCAATACCAACACCACATAATACTGGTGACCAACCACTTCTTACAAGAGAATCATTTGGTTCAATTGAATTATTTTTATAAGGTATAAGCGATTCAAGAAGAAATGAAATACCAATAAATAATAAACCAAATATTAAATTTATATAAATACGTTTTATACCCATTAAATCTGGAAGTTGTTGAAGAACTGTCGATGATTTTGGTAGTTCACATTTTGTTATACGATCATTAAGAAATAAATAATAAAATAAAACACCACAACTAGCACCAATACCTGTTATAAACGAATTTCTTAAACCTGAACCACTAGAATTAAATTTTCTATTAAAATTAAATTAAGGATACAAATGGAACACATACATTTGAACAAATATAGTTCCTGGACAGCTTCCTGCAAGAACCATTCCAACACCAATAAGACTACCACCGATTATCAATTGCAATGCTAAAATACAAGATTCATTCAAAATTTTTGTCTACATAGAGATATTCATATTCTTAATTGAAATATTCTAAATTACCATTAATACGATTATTACGTTGAATAAATCCATTAAGAACTTTTCGATACACAGATTCATTAATGATAATTAGAAGAACAACACTTAGCATTGACATTCCAACAGCAGCAAGAAACATTTTAATCATAGCAAAACGTTTGAATAACATTTGTTCACGAATTGTTGGTGCAAGATATACATTTGCTTTGTTCATTAAAAAACCAAATATAATACCTAATAATATTGATGCACCTATACGAATTGTAGTCGAATTTTCATTAGTTGTTTTTGTATTTTGATTTCTATCCGAACTTCTAATTCAAAATATTGAATGAAAACAAAAAAAGAATTTTCTTACTGAAAAATATTTGATGTATCGTTGATAGACATTTTTTGTCTATTACGATTTACCGTTTGATTGCTTGACATTCTTCTGTAATTAGATGTTCACTTATGCTTAAGGAGTATCATCTGAATAACTAAGTAGAAAAAGTGTAGACTGTTATGCTTGATTGATCGATGAAGGAGAAATATTTTCTATGGTTTTTCATGTATATAACACATGTAGCACTGACACATGAACGAATCAACCAATCATATTCTTTTTGTTAGACTTTAATAAGAAAAGTAATCGATATTTCGTTTAAAATCATGAAATGTAGTTGCAACATAATAAACTACCTTTTTATTCTATAAAAATATCTTTTAATTTCGATAAAAATAATAACTATATGCTTTTCTAAAGAAAACACCTGAAATGCTATAATTGAATTCTTTACTGGATAATAGCGCCACCCATACATAGTGAGCAATCGTTTACTCATACTGAAATACATAGATAATTAAAAATACAATAAAGAAAATATATTTTCTCGAATGTTTACTTATTGAATCTTTCTATCGTCTAATATGGCACCAGTATCTATTTGAAGAAAACAATGAATATATATATGCGGAAGCGTACAATAAAACAAACACTATGATAAATGATGTACAGAAACATTAACCGTGAATATCACAGAGCACTTTTAATATCTGTCATATACCGTAACAAACGTTTTTTTGAAGGAAAGATTAGAGAATTTCAGTATACTAAAATGATCTATATAAGTATGGAAGAAGGAAAATCAATAAAAACTGCTGTCGTTAAGAGTACGATGCTAGTAAATGAAATAAAATAGGTCATATTATCCATATAGTTACAAATCGAAGTGATATGGAGTATTAGAACTTCATTGGCGGTTGTCGAAATCTAAAGACGCATTATTAAGAAAATCGTATATTGTCAAAAAGAAAGCATATAAACTCATAGAGTTAATGCAATATTTACGGTAATTGTGTTTTAGGCCTTGTCGTTTTAGTTGTTGGACGACTACGTTGATTGAGCTTCGGTTGGTATTCCTGTCAGTTGGATGAATAAATAATCATTTTCAACCATATTATGTTACTTACCTGATCCTGGTCAAAATCACCATGAAAAGTTATCGGTTTCTTAGCTACTAAAGGTTTAGTAGCACTTGGACCGAAGCTTCCTCTACTATTACGTGAGTTGTTAGATACTGACGGCGGACGTAAAGAATGAGTGCCTATAAGAAACGAAGTTCGATAATGACACGAAATAAATATCATTTACTTGATGATCCAGTTCTTTGTGGCAATGATTTATTATCTGTAAGATGTCTGTCTACAAAAGCACTTCGCACTTGACGTGGTAATGATTGTGCACGACTTAAATGATGTTCTTTTCTTTGGTTAGCATTGGAATTTATCAACTGAGAATCTTTATCGAAACTCGTTCTACGTTCATTTGATGGTGGACGTGCAGCGATAGGAAGAGATAATTTATTATTTTCGCGTAGTTTCATAGTTTTTACATTTCGACGTGCATCCAAGATTGTATTTGATGTCACAGGCACATCTTGTGATATAGAACTGCGTCGTCGATTGTTAATTCGGTTCATTATATCATTCGTTAATGGTAGTGAAACATTATCAGATGATACTCTTGATGGTTGAAGAGATGAATAAGCTTAAAAATATTTCAAAACATGAAATTTTATTTCTGCAATATGCAATTATTATATCTGTTTGACTTACTTGATAAGGGTGTTGTATTTAACAAAGTAACTGTTGATACTGGTTCTAAATTATCAGGATTCTTTTCACAAGATATCTGTTGAGTGAATAAAATTGAATATTTCTATGAAATCACAATCAAATTGTTAATTTACTTGATGCTTGCCAAGTCGTTTTACTGAATACAATTTTTGGCAATATTCACATGGAAGTTTTTCACTAATAGGTTCTCGATTTATCGCTCTAAAACATTTTCACAACACCGAAACCCAATGAATGAAAAACTTACTGAGCACGAGCTTCAATTCGATAAATTTCACGTTCACGACAATCTTGCTATACGAAGCATACGATAGAATATAAAACAATAAATATATTAAAATCTATTTACAGTATGAGTTGACCAGCTATATATATCAATCTGTTCATTACAAATTTCACATGGAATATGAATAATATTATTTGAAGTCCCAGGTTCAACTTCTGATGAATGGGCTACTATAAACATACAATACAAAATCTTGGAAAATTTCAGATGTTCAAGTTTAAATAATACTTCGAGTTTCATTTGATTTAAAAGATTTTTGCTGTTGTTTTTTATTAGTATTATCAGGATTTTCAATACAATTCTCCTAAATATCGTACATTCTAACAGAAAATTTATATATTATAGAGTAAAATATACCTGATGAATTTTATGTTCAATAAACGTAAAATCATGATTACAAAAGATGCATTTAACTGTATCTAATGAAAAAAATTATAGGAATTTGAAAACGCTGAACTCACGTTTGTCTGAGATTTTTGTGCGATAATTAGAGGTATAATAACCACTATCATCTTCTTGGTCATAGTTTTTGATATTCATCATTTGAGCATCTGATCTAGTAGAGTTTGAGCGAGGATGATTTACCGATGAATTTTTCAATCGTGGAGTGGGAGTATCAATATCGTCATCCAAATCAGCACAATTATTTTCATAATGATAAGCAAAAATACCTCTTCTAATATATCGATGACATTTTGGACATTGATCTGTTTTATTTCCACATAACATTAGATGTTGACGTAAAGCGTCTGTTGATTGTTGTGGTAGTTGGCAAAAAGAACATTGAAATGATTGATTTGTGGAATTAGTCGACTAAAAGTAAAATTAGTCGAAAATTTATGATTATTCTCTATGACAATCTACTTTATGTTCGTTTCGATCTACTTGGTTCGTGTAATCCTTAGTTTGTCTATCTCACATCAATAAATATACAATAGATACTTTATATAGAATAAATAGACTTACTTTATTTGGGATCGATTGTGTTGCATTGCGGTAGCCATAAAATATCTAGTATCTACATGAAATATTCAATATAAAGGAAGTAAAATCCATAAACATATTTTACTTATTTTTCGTCTAAATGATTAAAAAAACTCGTAGAAAGTAATAACAACAAGAAAAGAATGATAAAAAAAAGAATTTTGTAAGAAACGAGAAAAAGTAACGTATTGATAAGAAACAACAGAACAATAAAAGTCTTTGAAGTAAGCGAACATTTGATTTGTTAAAATCTAACCAACATACTCAAATAAATATTTAAAAGAGGTCAGTGACAGACAAACATTTGATGTTAGTCATTTTGAATAAAAAAATGTCACTTAATGATCAATAAACAATGTCCATAGGCTACTGTTTCAAACGAGTAACAAAAATTTGATTGAAAAGTCAATCAAAGTTCTTTTTTTTCACAGTACAATATTATATTATAATTGATTCAGTAGTGTAAAATATACGATACGTTGACTATTGTGGATTGTAAAAACAAATGTTTACTTCTTTTTAATGATGTAGCTTGATAGAATAGAAGATTGTGTACCTCTTCGCCGAAAAAAAACATTCGCGAAGACATAGATTGCCTAATACAATATCTTCGAAATAGAGTTCGACGAATTCTTTTCCTAATTTATAATCGTATCCTTTTTATCGACTATCTTTCTTGCAGCAATACTTTTTGTGAGTCACTTTTTTGAATGCTCATTCCACATTCTCATATATACCAGAAGAGGGTCTCTGTAAATATTGTATGTGGAGAATAAGTTGTTACCTAGTCTCGTGAACTTCCTAACTTAAGGACATAAATATGTATGTAGACGTAGCCAAGAAAATTATACTACTTATCGAAATTTTTTACCTATACACCCTATTTTTGTTTCATATGATTTATTTTGGTTTTGCGATGTTTTTTATTTTCTTTCTTTTGGTGTTGAATGTTATTTCGATACTCGATTTAGGATAGTTCATATACCACTCGTTCTTTCTTTTTGCCTACTTGTGGCGGTATGCAAATCTCTCATATTTCTTATTATATTCTTCTAGTAAGTAGCTTCCCTGACACGTACCTTGCATAGCAGGAAGATTGTATAGTAGGTACCTTTGACAACAGAAAGCTGCTATTCGAGATTACATGCATAGGATTCCTTAAGAGTGTGGATGTAAGTGTTATAGTTATGCGCTAATAGCTACCGTCATCCACATCCTCAAGATGGTTTATGGAACATTTAGAGAAAAGAACATATTATGCTAGCGAAAACTTGCACTATTTTCAAAAAGTTTGCTTCGTAAATCAAGTTTGTTCAATAGTTTTTACTTCGAATGGTCTACTCATGACGACTTTGAAATGATACATGTTTTCATTTTTTCAACTGATATTCAGCAAGAAAAAGACTTTTATTTCTTTGAAACTAATGTTCAAATTTCACGCGACAAGATGAGAGCGTAGTCGTATTCAACCGCATGATGTGCCTAAAGATCAACTAAACTGATAACTCTACTACACCCATTTAGTTGTAAAAAAACGTAGACTGCAAGCAGTTGAGAGATTCTTCGCTATGTGGGGTTATCTAAAAAACGATAGGGTGGCTGAAGAAGTAGTCTTACATCTGCAATGCAAATATTCGTCTCTCTTAAATTTGAAGGCTAGGAACGCTCCTTCTCCCTGACATGAATAGTACTCAAAAATTCATAGATATACCACTGTCCCACATCCTCAATCTATCTGACGAGATATTTGTAAGAACCTCGGAACCCAGATAGTGGTAATTTGTCACAAAATTTACCCTTTTGAATGAAATATTGTCTGTTGCTTTCAAATTGAACTAAATTAATATTAAAAATAGTTCCTCAACTTTCATTAAATTTCATTTAATTAGATTGCATTTATACAAATCGATTAAACTGAAAGTAGTCGTGGCACTTATTTCGTTCCAAAAACACAATAGTCAAATGATAGTACTAGTACATTCTCTTTGAAACTTACAACTAAGTAAAATAATCGAAGTTTGATTTCTTTTAAACTTGAACTTGAGATAAAGTGATCTGTTGAGACTCTTTGAACGAGAGTCAAAATGTGTCATGATACCTTGTGTCACCTCCAACAAATGAATCTATCTGCTGGATCCTTAAGAAAAATATTTAATCACTTTTATCGTAAAATGACTTTTCCCTTATCCAAAAGATATGATGAGATTATCTTTGATCTAAAGCGACAAAAAAACACAAGCACAACAAGTTCAAAGCATTCAAATCATTTTGAAGTTATTGTTTTCATCTCTAAACAACGACGTGACTCTTTTTCTTGTTCGACATCTATTTTAAGAGCTTCTTGTCAATCGATGTCTCATAAAATTCTTTTTTTATAACTAGTCGATGGTAAGATATGAAGAATAAAATCAAGAACCTGTGGAGCATATGAAAGTAAATAAGAGCCAAGCAATGTATGGCGTTGTCAATTATTCAATTGTGCACATGCAAAACTAAAAGTAAGAATAGCTTGGTGATCAAATTCCACCTGGACGACGACACTACGGAATTTCTTCTCCATCATCGTAAATGTGATAGACAGAATCGAATTTCTCAATCCATTCGTCATCTCTAGTATTGTAGAGTAGAATTTGACCATGTGCAATGGTAAATATTACAATAAAATTCGTTATTATAATAGTTAACATCTTTTAATGATTTTATTCTCGCAATGAACATCACTGAAGGACAATTTTATGAGCCGAGCATGTCTCTGCAGTAAAAAAGAAAATGACAGGTTGTGACATTGAATTTTTTTTCATTTCCGTAAAAAATGTGTCTATTATTATACACTATCCAACAATCACATATGAAACAACAGTCGTTTCTAAGTATCAATAAGTCAATGACACGTATAGTGAATGCAAATATGGATTCAATTTTAGCAAATCAAAAGTAAATATCAGCAACAAAGAAATCATATTTGGGTATGAGTGTGAGTGTGAGTGAATGTGGGTGTGGGTGAGTGTGGATGTGGGTGAGGATGGGTGTGGGTGAGCGTAAGGGTTGGTGTGGGTGAATGTGGGTGAAGGTGGGTGAAGGTGTGGGTGGCTTATGAGATGACAGACACTGACTATGTCGAGGGTGGGCGTGGGTGAAGGTGGGTGAGGGTGTGGGTGGCTTATAAGATGATAGACACTCACTATGTGGAGGGTGGGTGTATCTTGATTATGACACCACCACACCCATAACCACCCACACCGGCTTTCATCAACACCTATCGAGATTTCTATGAGGAAATCCTCGATGTTTTTTTTGTGTCTACACACTTTTATCTGCTTTATAATAACTATCATCTTGTAAAAAATAACGAGGTAAAGAAACTGTTTTTATTTCAATTGAAATTCCATATTATTTTTAAAAGGTTGTTTAATTACAGAAAACAGATTTTAACCAAGTCAAAAACAATTGATCAACATATGCAAGTCATGGTAAAACAATAAAACTTTCGATGAATCTATCAAAAAATAATCTTGTCGTTCGTTTTCGAGCAAGTCCAAAAAGGAAGGGAGTCGTAAACGCTCATGTGCTCATCGTTCGCCATCCCAAAAATCTTTTTTTTTGTAGGATTGTAACATAAATGTATCTGCTTGTTAGTGTGTGTTGACTAATTCACTAACTCTTTTATTTCTTTATATCTTCGCATATATATATAAGATCTTATAACTAATGAGGAGGAGAGGCAAAGAGAAGGAGGTAATATAATAGATACCGCCACTACATAACACTGCTGATTGTGTAGTTCAACTTGGTTATAATAAAGATTCCGAGCACAGCAATTCATAGTAAGTTATTTTCACAATTTTTGAATACTTTTTTCTTAGAACATCTTATTTTTCTAGTATAAATGAAAAATAATGGAATTATTTAGTTGTTCGAATTTAAAGACCCGTTTTTTCGCTAAAAAGTGTTTCTATTGAACAATTAAAAAGAAATTTAATGAACTTGGAATTAACAGTTTATTCACTTTCAGGCGATACAAATATTCGTAAGACATAGTTTTATTTTTACAGAAATATTGATTTACATTTTTTTAATAGTTTCACAAATTAATGTTTTGCGTCTTAATCAACAAGACACACCCCAGGTCGAATAATTCGGCACGGAAACGGTCGGTTCCGTAGTATTCCGGAGATTTCATGGAAGCAGTATTCCCGTTGAACGGATCCGGTGACCGAATTTATTTGCATTAGGTCGGAACCGACAGAAACATGTCAAAACCGGCAGCCGGATACGGTTACCTCACTTCTCCATCGGATTCCTGGCATTTTTCGAGCGGAACCCGCCCAGAAATGGCCAGTTTTCTCAGGGATTATGCCGGAAATTGATGGAATCCTGCTTCAGGAACCCTCGTCCTGGGACTAGGGTAAGATTGAATTTGGTGAAATTTAGCTTAAAAACTGTTTATTACATTGAATAATGTGTGTGCAACTATATGTGTAACATATGTTAATTCTTTAATGTTTTCTTTTTTATTTTACGTAATATTTCGATGTTCATTCTTTCGAACAACATCATCAGACGTTATATGTTTGTTTATATAAGTACAAAATTAAAATATAATTTAATTATTTAAAAACAAATTTAAATAATATAATCATAACTCTAAGTTTTCAGTTCTTCTTCAATTGCGGGTGTGGGTGTGTGTGGATCTGTGTATGGACTCTGTATTCAGCTAGCGCACCCACGCCCTTAACCCAAGGGGTATACAACAGAGACTTCATGCATGAAGTCTCATGAAGTGTTATAAGTGTCATGAAGTCTTATGAAGTCTCTGAAGTGTTATGAAATCTCATGAAGTCCTGTGAAGTCCCATGAAGTCTCATGAAGTCTTTTAGAATTTCTATGAAAGCATGTATTTCACGAGCAGATCCAAGAGGTATACAACAGAGACTTCATGCAAGAAGTCTCATGAAGTCTCTTGAAGTCCCTTAAAGTCTTATGAAATCTCGTGAAGTCTCTTGAAGTCTTTGAAATCTCTTGAAGTCCTGAAGTCCGCTGTTACCCCCTTGCCTTAACCACACCCACACCCACCCTCAATATTCTATTATATTGTTGAAAATATTTCACAAAGTCCACTAGTGAAAGTTATCTTAAACTTAGTTTAGAGTAACTATAAAATTCAAAGAACAATTTGTAAGCAGACAATGATTTTATTACAGAGAATTCAGAAGAATGTTTATAAACAATTAGTATTGTGTAGTATTATTTATGAGGAATATACGAAATCGTCGACGATAATGTGATATTGCTTGTTTGAGTTCTTTTTTGTAAATTGGCGATGGTAAAACAAAAATTAAAAACATACATGTTGATGGTATAAATGAAAGAAAATAACCACTAAGATAAAACCAAAACAGATGAGTTGATTTATCACATTTTAAAATAAATGAAATTATTAAATGTGGTAATGTTAAAATTATAATAACCATAGGACTAATTAAAAGATGTTTATGTTGTCTAATTTTAGTTATAAGATGTTTTTTGAAACTAAGATTTTTTTGACAAGTTGATCGTTGACGAGTAGTTATTATAATAATAGTAGCAGCTGAAATAAAGTTAATTACTAATGGACCCACATAATGAAACATTATTAATGTAAAACTATATATTTGTAGAAATGATGTATATGTAATGACACACCAATTTCGTTCTTCAGTTTTATCAGTAAAAACACGAAGTTCAAGTATTTGTGGAATATAAACAGCAATATTGATAATAATCACTAGTGTAATAACATATTTAGCAATTTTTAAGCTTTTCTGTCTATTAAAACTAATTCCTTGTTTTACCGAAAAAATTCGTTCTACAGCTACACAAGTATGAAGCCATTTATCGATATATAGTATAACTTTTAGAAATGGTTCAACAATTCGACAATTTAAAAGAAGAATAGTTTGTAAACCACGTTGTTCTAAAGTCAATTGATAAGACAGAAAGAGTAACCAAAATTTTAACGCAAATAATATCATAATTGCTAGTGAATTAATTGATGCAGTCAAAAGATAAATGCCACAGCCAACTTTTTGCGATGCTTCTCTTCGAAAAATCATCATTGACAAAATACAGTTAATGAGACCTATGAGAAATATAATCATTGTTATAATAGCACTCACTTTAACTGTAATAGGTTGTTGAGATAATATAACATTTCGTTTAAACTCATAACCTAAAATTTCGTCTAATGTTGAACCAAGAGCTTTTGCATAGAATTGACATTCATTACCAAAAAAGCATTCAGGACATATACATATTCTTGTTGATGGACAATTTGGATGATCTTGTACACATTGTGCTTCATTTGCACAGTATTTTTTTAATTTACATTCAAAATTTCTTTTATGTTTAAATTCCATACAATTAGCATGATGTTCATTTGTACATAAACATAAATAAGCTTCATCAATAAAACAAGTGAGATCATGATGCATATGACAAAGTTTATGAAAAAATGCTATTCGTCGATATTGAGTCATATTCAGTATTGTCGAATTTAATAAATGTTCAACAGGAATACATTCTTGTGACGAACGAATTGATGTTGAAAGATCTATTTGTGGTAATTGTTGAATAACAGCAAGATAAAATTTATTATTAGCTTGAACAATTACCATATGATATATCATTGAAATATAAAAAGTAACACTATGTTGAAAAAGTGTTAATTTTTGTAGTTTAATTGTAGTAATTGGATTTGATTTATTTGAGAGTGTAAAGAAATAACCAACGACATAAGCTGGAATATCAAAACCAATTAGAGAAACATTAAGACGTGCTTTTAGATCTTGACACTTGTAACCAAAATATCGATCAGGACAGATGCAAGTATAACTACTATTAGATATAGTTACATCAGCAGGTACACATTTGCCATTATTTTTACAAGCAGCAATTGGACATGTTGATGTCATTAAACATCGTGAACCAAACTTATTTAATGGACAAATACATATTGATTGATTATATGTAATTCCCAAATGAAAGGAATCAATTGAACATATTTGATGATTTGTTGATATATTGCAATGAGTACCTGCCCATTTTGAGTTACATCGACAAAAATATTTATTCTTATTTGAATATTTTACACATCTGCCATTCACGCAACTAGTTAAGCAACTTGATGAATTTTCAACTGATTGATTTGATAGAATTAATGAGATAGCCATTCGATTGACAGGTAAGAAAAGAAAATTAATAGGAAAGTACCAACTTCCAACGTATGTTATTCGAGTTTTTTCAAATGCATCAATACGTATACTATAATTATGAGAAATATTTTTTGGCCGTTCTGGAAATAATAAATATCGATTTAATTTTATACTACAACTTTGCTTTGTTATATATACAAATTGATTATATGAATGAATATCTTGTCGTTTATCGATCTCATCAATTAACATAATAACAATAGCATAAGTAGTATGTCTATCAACTGAACTTAAATGTAATGTCAAACTGATTCGCTGATTTTGATATTGGCATAAATGACCATAGTAACTTGGTGGACATATACATTCATTATTAAAACTATCGTTTTCACTTCGAGGATAAATAATAAGTCCACGATTACAATACCATGAACTATTCTCAATTATAAATGTATTGGAATTTATAACTGATGATTGATCTACTGACCAATAAGAACTTTCATTAATAAAATTTTGTTCTAATGAAGGATAACTAGGTAACGTTTGAATAGAAAAATATCGAATTCGACGATTATCTTGTTCACTTAGATTACAAAGAACTTGTTCAACTTCATTTCGATTGTTTATTAAATCATTGTTACAATTAAACTGAAAGATATTACAAAATTCTGCTTCATCATCACCACTTTTTGGACAATCTAGTTCATCATCACATAATTGAAATGATGATAAACATTCATTATCAGTTGAGCAGCGAAAGCGTAGTGATATGTCAGTTGGAGGATAACGTCTTCGGCATTCATGTTGTTCATCTGACGCACCTAAGCAATCAACATCGCCATTATTAACACGTTCAGAGGGTAAACAAAATACAGTATAATTAAAACGATCTACACATGCTTGAGTTCCTGATGGGCATTTACCGTGACCACAATTATCTTCATCTCGTCCATCTTTACATGCCCAATAACCATCACAACGTGAATACATATTATTACATAACCATATTTCACATCCTTCTTCATCATCATATTTTATACCATCATGATCATTATAAAAGTATTCTTTGACACCATTACAAAAACGATCAAATGAAACGACTCCATGTTCACCATGTAATAGACAAACTTCGTTTTTCAATATAGGAGACCAACATGTATTAGTTTCAGCACATCTTACGCGATATTTATCATTAAGTTGACAGCTATGTTCATACGTCTCATCATCTAATTGAAAACAATCTATTTGTCTATTCCTGATACGACTTGAAGAGATAACTTTCAATGAGTTTTGACATTGATATAATGATGAATAAATTGTAGGATCTTTTGTTTTGTTTTCGTAAGTAACATGAGAAATTAAACATGGACGAAAATGTCGTTCAATTGCTGATATTATTTCAATCCAAGATTCCATGATATAACTCATTCTTAATCTTAATTCAGAAACATCTAGACAAGTCAGATTTTCACGAACTAAATCTGGTTTCATAAACTGACATAATTGTTGATCATAGCAGATATAATCAGGAAAAAAGAATTCTTTTATACTTCTATTCAAATGAAACTTTTCATAGAACAAACGAATATGAGGAGCATGAATTGGTACGGTTGGAAATTGGAAAAATGAATTGCATTCTTCATGAATTGCATCAATTGAAATATTCATTAGCCACATTTCGCATGACTTACTATCAACTTCTGTGTCTAGTTCCGTAAGACACACCATAGTAATCCAACATTCATCTTTTAGACTACCTTTGCTTTTCATGGAGTCTATCAACAATAAATGACGACCGTTCTCACACATAGAAAATGTTTCGACACATTGACCATCACCACAAGCAAATGCACCTCCATCTGGTCTACAAGAATGTTCTTCACAATGAAATGTCGGATCTTGAAAGCAAAAATCTTTATACATGAGATCTAATACTTGATCCGACCGATCAAGACAATCGGCATCACCGACACCATCCTCCCAAAGTTCGCCTGATATACATAATCCATTATGACATCGATATTCATTTTCTTCGCATTCATTGATTTCCATATCGAAGCAATATTCTTCATCAGAACCTTCATCAAAACAATCAATAATTCCATTGCATACTTCACGCCAATCAAGACACCAAGGTTCTCCATTACGATGACATTTTAAAAGTACATAGCAGGGTACTTGGATTATCGTATCGAGTGATTCGAAGTATGATAATCTTCCATGAAACATTGCTTCAACAATCTGATTGAAAGATATCTGTTCATGAAATCCAAATGAATATTGACATCGAGAACCAAACCACGGTTCGGTACAATTATAGAATTCTTCATTTAGTGAAGTATCTAACATACTTAAATAGAATTCATAACGTTGAGCGATATCTATCGAAACTGACCAAGATAAAAGTTGCAATGAAGTGATACTCTGTAAACGTAATTGTTCGAAACTTAATTTTTGAGAAGATAGATCAATAGAGTTTTCAAGCAATCGTTCGCGACGGTTTTCTGGACGAAAACAATATGGAATAACTTCATCAATTACATCCAATAATTCTTGAGCAGATGGTTTTTCATAATAAATATGATAATTTAAACAATCATATTGTAAAGAATTAATTTTCATTGTTTCTTTACTGTCATAAATATTTAGTTGACAGTTGGTAGTTGTCCATCGATATAAAAATATCAAGAAAACCTGAAAAACTATTTTACCTTTTTCAGTTGAATATACGTTCATTATTAAAGATTTATATGATAACTTGTGTCAATTGTCACAGTAAACGGTATATATAACGCGAGTAAAATGATATTTATTAGACCTTTTAACAAGAAAAAAAATCTTTTTTTTTCTACGAAAGAAACTGTAAATGAGTAAATACTATAATTGTTATACGTGAGGAATGGATTTTAGAGATAGAAAATAATCAATAAGAATGAACACACGTTCAAATAGTTAATAAGCGTGTGAAAAGAGTTGATGATAGTTTCAAGGTAATATATATATTACGCAGAAAAAAACCTCAACGTCAGTTTATTATAACTATCTTTCTATTTACACTTCGTGTTATATTGCTGTTTTATAAAATAAGAATTGAATTATCATACTAAATCGTCTAAGTAATATGAGAATTTCATTTATAAAAAAATTAATTTTAATAATGAATAAAAAGTATATAGAATATTTTAAAATATTTTATTTTACATATATTTCAGCCTATGGATGAATTGTAAAATTATTGTAATTTTGCCTCAGATACAATTTATAAGTGTTACAGTTAACAATATATACTTATCGGATACAAATTTGATTGATTGTTTTGTGACATTTGATATATGACACTTTTTTCTATATACCATGTGTACAGTGTAACCCTTGAATTCCTACCATGCGAGATTATTATATGTGTATAACTGTCTCACCCGTGAAGCCATAATAGATACATTCTACATTTTAATTGATTTCATATTTAAGGGTCTATCAAGACTCGTATACGAAGTACCTCTGATTTGCGTCATATGAATTGATGAATTTACAAGAAAGGTTTTCAATTACATACATTCTGTAATTGACTAAAAAAAACATTTATCTCAAAGGTAGAGTTGTAGAGGTAAATCTATATTTAATCTTTACTTCCGTCCAAATCTATATTAAAATATTCTCTCATTGAATAAATATCATTAGAATTGTTTGGAATTTTGTTCGGAACTAGGAACAAATCAATTTTCACTTTAAGTCCAACCATCTTCAATACTATATTAGTTTTATCAGTCAGGTTTTGTCATAAAAAAAATCTTTTTCCATTTCTTCTACTACCGAGCAATTTTTTTATTATCATTGAGTCATTATAAGCTTATATTTTCAAAAGTAGATAAGGAGATAGTCATTTCTCCTATTTTATTTCTTAAGTATTTTTAGCTTAGGTTGATAAAAATAAATTGAACTAAGGAAAAATGTCTTTTATTTGAAAATATTGAAATGGTTTTTTAGATGAATTATTTCTATAAGAAAATTCAAATTATAATATTATCAATGATTATTTATTAATAAATGTTTTTTCTACAATGAGAAACAAAAAAATTCTGCTATGTCAAACTTTTTTGAAACTTCTACTGAGAAAAACACAAATTACTAGAAAAAAACTTCTTCGGAGGCGGAGGGTAGTTATTAATTATAATTTACAAAAAGATTTAAATAAGTCAAGATAAATTTTTTTATTCGTAGAAAGAATAATACAATGCACAGATACTTAAATACTCAAGATCACTTTTTGAAATTTGATTGTCTATTCTTTTATTACCACGTTCTTTATCATCATTGATGTTTTTTTGTACTAAACATTTCGGACAAACAGAAGAGTTTCTCAAATCAGATGTTGAAAAATCTGGCGATTATACAGACGAATGCATTGGCTAATCTATCTATACTGAAAATATTAATTTATGTCTAGATATGAGAGTAGAAATATGCATTTCTTTTCTATAGAATGAGTCTTTAATAAAAATAATCACAAACGCGTCTTTTATTTTTTTGTTCTCTATGAATATGACGTAGCTATTATGATGCTTCGAATGGCCAGATCTATTATTATTATACATGAGTTTTAGATTTACTGATTAGACGGTAAACTACCTGATTGTTGATAGAAGGATCAAGTCGTTATCTTAAAAAAAGAAGACTCTCAATTTAGCTCGATTCATTGTTCTTTGAGTTTATATTTGAGTCATTCCAGATATATTTTTTCATATATTTTAATTTATAATTGAAACTTCCGACAATACCTTCTGCTCGTTTCATATCGTATCTACATCAAAGAACAAAAGAAAGTGAGTTATATTGTTATCAGTCCCATTCGATACTATCCAAGTGAAGATTAAAATTCATACAGTAATACTTTATTTTTATGGATGTATTAGTTTATCAATCATACAAGTTATTAACTAGCATATATTCAACAATTTTTTTTTGATTGAATAAAATAAGAAAATATAGCAAGTGTATCTATCATTAAGTATTAAATTATTTTCTTTTATTTGAATACGTTATTCATTGTTTTTATTAATCATCAAAGCAAAAAAACATTAAGTATGTATTTTTTTTAAAATCTTGAGTAAAATATAAATATTAGTGTATTGGATAGATTAATTTTGTTAATCATAACATTTACATCTCCATTCACCTGCAAGCTCTCGGCAGTGACCAGTATCATAGCCTAAGCGTCTGCAATGGTCTCTACAATTAATTCCATCTTGTACATTTCCAGGACGGCATTCACGTGCGCGATCATCATCTTCTGAAAATAGAAATTAATTAGGCAAACACATATATTTTATATAAATGACATACCTATCTCAGCACTATCTTTCAAAGGAATACTGTGAATAACATACAGTAAAACGGTGATAAATAAGATAAAAAACAATCGGTTTAAATTCATTGTTTAGTGGTTTTCGTTTCGAATGATATTAAAAGTTGAGATACAGATTTCAACACAATGAAGACCTTATTTATAATCATAATTTTCTTATCTCATCTACGTTTCTATTGGAGCAAACAACAACTGTGCCAATCCGAACGATGGTCTGTGTATGATGTGGCACTTTCGCATCATGTGATTACATTCACATGATATGGCACTTTCGTATCATGTGGTTGCATTCACAAGTAACGCTTGCACGAAGACTCGCTCAGCTCTTTCCCATAGAAATGATATTTGTAATAAAACTAAAGACTTTCTTTAAAAGACTGCTCTTCGTCTACAAAATGATTCTAAAAATTTTTAAAAAAACTAACGTTAGATTCGTGTTGCTTGATCTCTATTATCCTTCATTTAATCTTTATAAAAAAAACTCCTTCGTAAAAAAGTAGTCCGCTGTGTAAAAAAGGCTGAATTTTAAAAAATTTTAAAAAATTAACATCAGATTCGAGTTCCTCGATCTCGATTACCCTTTGATCTACGCTTATAAAATACATTCCTTTTATATCTTTACCTAATTTTCGAACTAAACAGTGGAGTGCGGACACACGAGCAAGCAAACAATTTATGTTTGCAAGACTCTTCTTTATGAGAAAGAGAATATGATGTGGCAGTTCTCTGTAATAGGATACTGAATATCTCTCGTCCTTTATATACTCCTCAAAACATTCAGTATCCTATTATAAAAAACTGTCACATCATATGAATGTAACCACATGATACAAAAGTGCCACATCATACACAGGGTGGGTGTGGATGTGGATGTGAATATCATAGTGGATACAAAAACGGTGAAACTCCGACACCCATATCCACACTAACATCCAGCGATTTCATAGTGTTGTAACATCAAGATTGCCACCGTCCTTCTAATAAAAACACATGCTATTTTCTCACAAGAAATGACTCAATATCCATATCTTTCTTAATGTTTTTGCAGTTGACAGCGATGCCAAAAGACGAATAAACTGTGTGAAATAAGTGTTGTATTTCATATCTATTTCGAGAGATAAAATCTTGCTGTGTTACGCATAATTATGTTGGTATTTTTCTTGTTAATTTTAGTCAAACGACAAAGCAAGTAATCAGAGGTGACGCAAGTCAGCCAAAATTGGGGGAGTGTAACAAAACCTTTTGAAGTAAAGAGATAAATTTCGCGATTTTTTGTAGGGTATAGCATTATCTTTCTAAGAAACCTAAGAAGATTTGCCGATTTTGATGAGCAAAAACTAGAAATTTTCTAAAGATTGGGGGAGGGGGGTGTTACATCCCTGACTCCTCCGGGTCGCACCATCCCTGCAAGTAGTGAAAAAAGATATAGTGCAGATATATGTGAACAATAGCGATTATCGTTCTACTGAGCTCAGTAGCTTTGATAAACAGATTTTAAATCTTTATGCAATAAGCGTGCGCGTGTGTGTGCATATTGTGTCTATTAAACCCACACCCACACCCTCAACCTATGATCTTTGCTATTATGTGAATTAAAGAAATTACTTTATCTTTATTATGACAAATAAACATAAATAGAATCATTATATTGCCAAAAAAAAAGAGTAAAAAAAGATTTCTTTCTATAGTAGATAATGAGATAAATCCTTAGCATAGCGATAGCATGTATATTAATCGATATTCTTTCTTATCACTACCCTCACATCGTCGTGTGATATTATAAAAAATGCATGAAAAAAACTTTCGGATATTTTATTTGTACCTATGGTATCTGACTTTTTTTGTAAATTACATAGAAAAAACAGGATTTTCTAGAAAATATATTCCTTTGTTTCATAAAGATAAAAGGTTTTTTATATTTGTTCTTTCTTATAAAGAATAATAAAAATAATGAAATATCTGAAGCTTTCATCAGATGAGAGAAGAATCACCTGACAGTATATGGTTGATATTTTTTCATTAAATAGTCTGTTATAAGTTATTGTAAGTAATTGATCAACTTTTTTTTATCTCTCTTTGAACACAAACATACCTGCTTTTTTTGTTGCTGTTGCTGTTAATATCAATGTTGTTGGCCCTTTTGATGTTGTCATCATCGTTGCTGTTAAATCTCTTTCAACAACGTTTTCCTCTTTCGTAAGAGTAATAGCTCTTAGAATGGTAATGATCGCTACTATCACAATAGCAAATATGATCCACGTAAATTTACTTCGAATACATACACGTCTAAAATAAAAAAAAAATGTTTTTCATGTAACAAAGCACAGAATACACGTACAATCTTGTTGATTGGGTAGGTTTTATTTCACTTATATCGTTATTAACTGATTGAGGCTACAAAGAAAAGCCAAAAAAAACGAATTAGTTTTTGTTTTTTTCGTGATAAATTATATCACAAACACTTATTCTGTTGTTTTTATCCATTCGTAAAGCTTCGTCAAAGTTTTGTAGTTTTATGAAAAGAAATCTGAAAGAATTCGGAAAAAGATGATATAAAAAGTTGTCATTGCCTAGAATTTCTCTCTTATAAAATATAATCACTTCAATATTACATAAAAACTATCTGAAACAATAAAGATTAACCCAGTGAAAAATAATCATTGAATAGAACAGTATAGAGCACGTTCCATGAAAAAAATCAGCTTTTTTTAAGAAAAAACGAACATACACTTTTCTCGAATGCTTTTCTGATAATTATCATCTACATCCACATTCTATAGAATAATCCTCAAAGAGATAAGTACGAGACCCGTCGAGAGACCTCTTCCAATGCAACTTTGGGAGCTCTATCCAATGGTATGCTTAGATTTTTCGTAGCTTAAACTATCGAAATTATGACATGAAATTTTTTTTGAAAATCAGTTTTGTCGGTTGGGAAGTACAATTTATCGAATGTTCCGCCATTTTTTATGTTAGTTTTAATATATCATACTCCAGTACAGGCAGTTTCGAACCAAAACTGGCGTTAAATTTAGATGAAAGTATTCCACAATTTAGAGAACAGTAATGAATCCATTCTACTCTTTCTAGGAATGATATCAGATTGTCGGGAATGCGTTCATCGATTTAGAGAATTCGTTCTCTAGATGTCCCTGTCTTGAATGTCAAAGAAGGCGATCTCATTTTGATAAAATGCTATTTGACCGTTCGAAAACAGAAGGGTCGACGATGATTTTACTAGTTTATAGAATAGTTCAGAACGCTTTCTATACAGATGTAGAACAGTTTTTGAACCAGGAAGAAAGCATTCTGTAATAATATAGAACGGCAAAGAATAGGTTCTTCTAAACTCAGAAAGATTCTTTTCGTTGGTGAATGCATTCACTAAACTATGGAACGTTTTCCACAAATAAGAGACTATTCTCCGTATTTTCATGAATGCGTATACTTCCGTAATTTTTCATGGATATTTTTCACCAGCTTGCGTACAATATCGACCGTTTTTATTCTTATCGTCACTGTCTGTAAGAGTACAGACCGTCTATACGCCAGAGAAGCCAAAAGTTATATATTTTTAGTGAGAGGAATTTTTTCTGCTGTGATGTAAATGTGAATGAACAAATACTGTCATCGATAAACTTGTCTACTAGTAATAAAAAACGTTAAAAAGAGAATAAAACCATGTTCAAACAACTAACAAACGTGTTAAAACGATAATGTTAGTTTCATGATAGTATCTAGTTACACACGCTATAGGAAAAAATCAATATCAATTTAGTCATACTCTCTATATTTGCACTTCATACTTGACTGCTAATTTTTTAAAATAATGATCATATAATCATAATATGAAGTCCGTCTAACAAGGAAGAATATACTCTTTCCTAATATCAAACGATATATCGACATAAAATGTAATCTGATCAAGTCAACATAATTCGTTTATGCAAAATTCATAGAGCTTTTCATGGTGCATCGTTTGCAAAAAAAGATTCAGATTTTATCATTTTCTCCGGCTGAGATATTGAAAAAATAACAATGTTTGTAAACATTTTTTACTTTTTTCATATCTAGAAAAATGTAAGTTTTCATATTCTCACCAAAAGGAATAGCCTTGAAGAGAGAATTTAGAAACTTCGTAGTATACAAAAAAAACTTTATGCTCACCTCTTTGAAACAAAAAACAATATTTGATTAAGTTTGTTTAGTATTGGAGTTGTAAGCATTTCTTATCGGGGTGTTACTTATGAAACACCATGTATTCATCATAACCTATTACAAAGATTTGCTAATTTAGTTTATTTTTCCAAGAGAAATATTCCATCGAAAAATAGAAAATAAAATTTTCACTTTATCATGATACGGTCTTCATTAATCCTTATATGAAAACGTAGGATATGTCATTTTTCTGATATATCAGTGGAGTCACTTAAATCACGATGCTACCCTTTTATAGATTTGATTTCTGAAAGACAACATAAACATGATGAAATAACAATTTATATAACAAACTTTTGTTGTTGATTAAATGCATAAGTAAATTTTAATGCTTTAAATTGATCTTGAGTCCATTGTATACTACTAATCTGTTTTTCTATATGATTTTGGGTACGAACTTGCATACAATCCAATCAAAGGTGCAATAATGAGAGCCATTGGAACAGCAATAGAAAAACTAATATCTGATGCAATTTCAAATACAAATAAAACTCTACAAGTGTACAAAAACTAAAAAGTTCAATTTCAATCATTGGATAAAATGCTATTAATGATGCTAGAGTAACTTCTATTGCTCAATATTGTCTATTTTACCAGATATATAATCAGTTAAACTATCAAATAAACATGCATAAATTAATTATATATATTGGATAATATAAAAGACGTTCTTGTTTTGAATTCATTATTAAATGAAATGAATCAATTCGAGGTTCTTCAAATTTAGAATAAATCTCATTGATAGATGAATAAAAATAATAATATCACTACGAAATATGGTACGAGGCTCGATACTATTTTTTTCGCAATTTGAAATAATTAAAAGGAAAAGAATCTGAAAAAATTTTAATATATAGAACAAAATATTGTCAATCCCACAGACATATTTGTCTAACAACACGCCAGATTATAGTAAATTCGTCAATCATGAAAATAGTGATCTTATTTTTTTCTTCGATTCATACGTCTGATTGTTTCATAAAAAAATCTGTTCCATCTTATAAAATATGTATATATGATTTTAAACAAAAATAAATAACGAAGAAAGTCATTTCTCCTTTGTTGATTATAATCGAGAATACACTATTCATGTCTATTATGTACCATTCTACATCGACAAGATAATTTTAACAAAAACATTGCTTACAGTTGTTACCTCGGTTCTGTCGTCTTCTAGTTGATATCATTCTTTTTTGTTTTTTTTCTTCCAACAAATATTTACAACATCATCTGAAACCTATGAAACAAAACAAATATCTACTCATTTAATGATAAGATAGAGAAAATATATATATAACCAACATATAAGTCTACACAACAAACATTTCATCAATAGTTAATAATGACAAGTCAAACTGCCGTCAACTTCTTTACGCTACCGGTAGAACTTGTCTACCGAATTTTAGATCATCAATCCGATCTCACAATCTTATGCTCGATGAGAAATGTATGTCAACGATTTAACCAGATCATGGATAGTTATGAACGATATCAGGTAAACTTTTTTGTATCATGATAGTTTAATTTTTATCCATTGACTCGCGAATTATTTTTCATTCTTACAATCTCTAATTAAGTAGAACGACTTAAATAAAATATACATGAACAGACTATTTGCCACTCGAACCAATTCATCAGTTATTAATTCTTCACGAAAAAAATTTCTTTTTTTCTTACCTCATCTAAACATTTCACCTTCCAAATTAGGTTTGATATCATAAACACACAATGTTTAGATAAGGACAAAAATAAAGAACAAAACATTGTTATTTGCTTTTTGCATGTATTTAAGCATCTTTTTCTTAAATACTATGTTGATAATAGAAAATCAATTCTTGAAAGAAACTAAATGTCAATAAACGAGTTTATCTTCTTATAAATAACGTCCTCGATATTTTCATGATAAATACTTTGAATCAATACTCCTTTAAGATCATGCGCAACTGTGGATGGAGAGAAGATTGACTCACGACAACATTCACATTCTGTCACATTACTCATACCTATACTATCAAGGTAGAATATTTGTACAAAAAAATATTATTTAAAGGACGTTCCAGCACGCATTCGTCTTTTACCTACAATAAGTATAGCATTAAGGAATAAATTCCTTCTTTCACAAACATCTAGAAATTAAATCAACTCACAGATCAGAGTTTTCCGTCTCTAGTTCACTCTTATTAACTTCTTTTCAGTCTCGATTATCAGAAACTGTCACCGTATAATGTACATTATATAATAAACTATAAATATTCATACTGCTATTCATAGCCCTTGAAACGGAATGAGAACAACATTCTTTTCACTGCTCTAGCCGAATATAACGCCGACCCACTATTTCGTATTTTTAGTTGCATCGTGTATTTTCCTCCACTTTTTTATCTAGACACTCACCATACTAAACCTCCCGTACAATCATATGGGAGATGCTACAGCGCAATATTTGTGTGATGCATTAAAATACAACACAGTAATTCCCATTCTCTTTTTTTCTATATCATGGTTTTGCCTCTACTTATTCATGTAGACACTAACCACACTAAATCTTTTTCACAATCCAATCGGAAATATTGGAGCCCAATCTTTGGGTGATGCATTAAAACACAACACAGTAACTCTCATTCGCTCTTTCTCTACACCATGTCTTTACCATCACGTAATCGTCTAGACACTAACGAACTTACATCTCTGCGGAAATCCAATCGGAGATGTTGGAGCACAATCTTTGGGTGATGCATTACGATACAACACAGTAACTCTCATTCTGTTTTTATCTATAATATGTCTCTACCTTCACTTTTCCATCTAGGCACTTTCAAGACTAAATCTCTCGAAAAACCAAATCGGAGATATTGGAGCACAATCTTTGAGTGATGCATTAAAACATAACACAGTAACTCTTATTCTCTCTTTATCTACACCACGTCTTTAGCACCACTTATACATCTAGACACTTTCAAGGCTAAACCTCTCGAAAAATCAAATCGGAGCTGAGGGAACACAACATTTAGGTGATGCATTGAAACACAACACAGTAACTCTCATTTTCTCTTCGTCTATACCTCTAATCTTACATCTAGACACTCACCATATTAGATCTATCGGAAAATCCAATTGGAGATGTTGGAGCACAACATTTAGGTGATGGATTATGTCACAACACAGTAATTCTCATTCTCTCTTTATCTATATCACGTCTTTACCTCCACTTGTTTATATAGACACTCATCTCATTATACCTTCGATATAATCAAATTGGACATGTAGGAACACAACATTTAGACGACGCATATAAACGCAATATAATAAATTCCGATAGTAGCTTCTGGTTATTTTAAATATAACATCTTGTGTGATTGATATGCAACGCTGTTTTTTTCTCTTCTCTTCTTCTTTCAGACAACTATATCTTCTTATGTTTTTACTGTGTCTATCATAAATCATTCTATCTTTCTCTCTTATTTCTCTCTAATTGTTCTTCTTGAGGGTGTGGGCGCGGATGAAATAAAATATCCACACCCTCTAGCCAGACCTACCCGTATCCAGCTTAGGTGTTATTTTGAAAATGATAATACATGTCGATCTGTATTCTTTATTGGTACTGAAAGTAAATATATAAGAGGATGTAACACGCTTAAGAGTTTTTCGTTATGTACACAAAATCAACAAATAAAAGAATTCTACCGATTAAAAAAAACCAGTACAAAGTAGAACATCAATCGTGCTGCACACTATATTTAAAACAGCACCTTTTTTGTGTACTCAAAAAGTGAGTACACTACTAGAATCGGTCAGTGTGTCCGGCCGTTTACACGATAACGCACGAAAGGAGAATCAGACTGAGGTGAAATTTTCTACACAGTTTAGTCTCATTGATATCTCGGTCGAGTTCGAAGATGAGCTCAATCGATTGTACTATTGCTGAGTTATAAAAAAATTCTCATTATTGATCAGACCATCCTTGAGGGGGGGGGGGGGTACAGGAATTTTTTTTCAAAAAGAATATTATTCTCAAAATTATTCACACCATATATAAATCGACTCAGTTTTTAGCGCTGATTCCGAATCTGATATTAGTTTTGAACGAAATCGTAGCTTTCTAACAAAATAGCACCTGAAAAAGGTCTCAAAATGCACAAAAACTGTATCCAGACACCAAATTGCCTAGATATGTCTCATATGACTAGTAGTTTTGGCGATTTCCAAATACCTGGTTTAGTAGCTAGTCAAAAGAACTATCGAAAGGTAAAAATCCGAACTCGATAGCTATTAATATTGGTGAGTTATTATGAAAATACTGATGTCTGTATCTATCGTATATCTCTTACAAATTCATGAGGTTGCTTATGATCGTAATTCCCCTAGATACAAACACAAATTCATTTAAAAATTACTCCTCTTACCTAGTGTTTTTGGAGTAGATAGAATTTGTGAAGAGTCCTGAATAATGATAGGGGATAACTATGGTGCGTTTGTGGTTTCCTCAACATTACACTGCCCGAAAATGATGAAGAACTCACATATACTGATATTGCCGTTAAAAGTGTTTATTGTTGACTAAGAATTAAAAAAACAAGGTCAATGTCTATTTCCACTTTTTGCGGTACACATAACTCTCGGATAAAATCCGACATTTCCACATTTATTTATTTCTTTATATTGATTTGTAAAAATCATATATTCCTTTAGATACAAATCAACGGCACACGTACAACTGACTGTTATCACCACACCAGTTTCGATCATCACAATTAAATAAATTTGATATACAGTAGTTGTTTTTACACCGATATAAATTATCACTACGTGAACATGTAGCGACGGCTATCAACAAAAGAAAAATTTCATGTTTAATCAATGCACTAATTATGAAACTAATACTAACGAAAATTGATTGCTACAAGAATCATGAAGCCGCTTCCATCTTTTCCATCAGTATTGGATATGAACTGAATGACTGCTGTATTTGAATTTCTTGTCTACAAAACACAATAATAAAAACAATAGATTTTATAAGTTTAAAAAAGATTTAATGTACACGTAGATAATATTTGCTTCTTCCACATTGTTGTGATTGATTTTTATTTAATATTGCTTCTTGATCTATTTTTCCATCATACACTACAAGTCTATCACCATTACATGCAATATCCATTTTATCAATAACAACAATAATACGTTGATTTAATGTTGATGCTTTGATTGTTAAAGTACAATTGAGATTTTCTGCATAGGTACCTGAACTGAAACTAAAGAATGTTCCCGGCAATTTATCACCATTCATCGTAATTGTTTTACCACAATTTTTGTCCATATCTATGAATAGAGAATTTAGATAATTCTGTAAAAAAATTGTTTACTTACTTGTCGAGCTAAATGTTGAACCAGTACCACGAGTGTATGATATTGATGGTAAAAACAGTAGAAATAATGACACTACTACTACTTTGATCATGTATATTTTTTAATTCTGAAGAAATAAGTATTAAATGTCTGTTATCATATAGCAACACAAAAAACGTGCTTATTTATCTTGTATACGTATATAGAAATATATCTACGAAATTACTTATTATATTTTTATAATGTATGACTGAAAGTAAAGTAGGCAGATAGATCTTGTTTTTTTTTCTTTTCATTTTCTATATTGCGAACGTCAATGATATTGTAAAAGAAAAGTTGTATTGTTGTTACTGCCAAGTATTAAAGTACATTAGATATTAATGATGCTATGAAAAAAAAAAGTATTTCTCTCTCAAAGAAACAAACGATGTGAATGATTATACATCATTATAAAGTGATTACTCGATTATTTTTTGTACATTATAAATAACTTGAAGAAACCTATCGTATGACTTCCAACGTATGAAACAGAAGAATTAATATAAAAGAATAGAAGTTTACCTATTTCTGAGCATTTTTATATTTTGTAAAGTTTTTTAATTGTATTATCATTAATATACATGGGCGGCGCACCAGCAAGCAACGAGTTAGCAATTGCATGCCCTAAACAAAATTTGGGTATGCAATAAATTTTTATTGCATCTCCAAATTTTTTGTGATTTCTTTGTAGATTAGAGCAAGACTGTCTAATTCAGTATACATATGTTTAATACAATCTCGTAGTTAATATACGAGTGTTGATCAATATTATCTTATGACGCTATATTGTGTTATTTTGATGAATGTATTTCAGATCGTACACATCCGGCACGAAATCGTTTAAGTAATACATAATCATTTTTTCGATTATTCTTGACGCTCTTATTTTAGAGCAAAAACTATTTAAAATTTTGCGTTCGCCTGAGAATACTAATGTAGCCTTAGATTAAGTCTCGTCTTTTAAAATTGATTAGCTGATGCTCAAATTATCCTTATCTATTTTCATCGAAAGAATTGAAATTATATTAAATAGTAAATAACTGGTGGAACATAATGATTAATCTTTTTCTGCTGCTTGTTTTCAATAATATTCAATTTTTCGTTGTTTGTTTTTCGTGAAATTTAATTTATTTTTAATTTATTAGCATATATTAGAAGTACAATTGAACAAGAACGATTATCATCTTTAGCATTAATAAATATAGAAAAAGATTATCAAATCGATATTGATACCATTGTAACCCATTTTATGTCAAAAAAGATCAAAGAAAAAATTTTTTTTGAAGTTAAATAAAAGAATTGTATGTTTTTCATGAACAAGAATTGATTTTTTTCTATTATTAATACATATTTACCAACACATAACTATTCGAAGAGTTAAAAATAAAAGAATATTCTTAAACATATAGTTCTCTCAAAAAGAAGCAGCTGTTAAAATATTTAGAAAACTTTTATGTAATTATCAAGTTTCACACTCTATGGTCGGTGAAAGAAGGCCGTTAGAAAGACGAACATGAGTATTTGCTAAACTCGCTTTGAATAAGTTTGTTTTGAAGAAAGAACGTTAGCCTGTTATAAGACTCTTGATTCACTCTATAATGAATTAGTATGCAACGTTCTAGCGCTATGACTTTGAAAGATTAAGTTTATAAAAAAAGCTTCTACTACACTCTGCAAAACCCATCACTATATAGCCTTATTTAAAAGTTTATTGCATGCCCTAAAAAACTGAAGCTGCGCCGCCCATGTTAATATATAGTATAAAATTAGATTAGTACCATGAAAAAATGCAGATAATATTTGACAGTATACGTTTTATTGAAAAGTTGGTGAGTACCACTCAGATAGCAAGACAAAATCTATGTGATATTTTTTTTATAGAATTCATATCTAATGTGTGAATGCTCCTCCTTTTCCTTGCTTTTATTGTAGAACTGATAAATTTTGAACTTTGTAAACTTTCTAGAATTTTTACATAACTTTAATTTCGTAAAAATATCTCTTCATATAAAAAAATTTAGGATTTCATGGTTGAAAAAAGTAGATTTAAGTGATAATCCGGTTAGACGATGGCTGAAACAAGGTACAAATTCATCAACATTCGTTTCTACGTTATTTAAAACTGGTGATCGATGTTGTGAAAATAAAGGATGGCAGTCTATTGAATGTCATATGAATAATAAAAAATATCGTGATAGTATAAAACTATTCAAAGAAAATACCACATTTACTGCTCGAACTGAATCAACTCTTTCAATGATAACAGTTGCTGCTCTCTAGCCAACGAATATTAGTTTTCTAGATCAAGTGATACGGACCGAAACGTTATTGGCGACGAATGCAGTACAACGTAGATATGGTTATCTTTCATCCGATGAATTTAGTGATTTATTTAAAAGAATATTTCCGAGTTCGAACATTGCACAGCAATTCAAAATGAAATGGACAAAATAGTCATATATGATTTTGCATGGTCTTAGACCATTTTTTCATTGTGATACTGTTTAAGATATAAAACAGTGTGAACGATTTGTATTATGCTTCAATAGGCAATTGGACTTATTATTGAAGTATTAGAGTATCGAGAAGCAAGTTGCTGTTACATGTTATTAAAAATCTGTGTTTCTTGGCCATGCACCAGTTCATATTGATAGAGATACTGTTTTTAATTCTTTTCGTACAGATGATTGGACGAGATAACCCTAAGGTGAACAAATCAATCGAAACGCTATTTGATGAAGAACTGAAAAAGAGTTGATGGAGAATTGCTCAAATGGATCCATGCCATATTTATGCAGCTTATAATGCGCTTAAATCAGGTAAGAAGCTGGCACAAAAATATTCAATAGGATTAATTTGTGCTTTCAGGTACAACAACATTATACTGATAGTTGCTCTTGGTTTCATAATTCACCAGCAAGAAAAGAAGATTCTATAAAAAATATCGATGAGCTGAATGAAGTAATTGAAAAAAACGTTCTATACTTTGTTTGTACATGTTGTTTGTTACTCGGTAAAGTAGTTGATCAAGTTTTAAGTAAGTGGATTTAAAAATAACATTCCGTCGTATACCAGCAACCTGTTCTCTAAACAGCTTGATGCGAAGTTTCAAATGAATATTTTTTCATACATTTGCCCGAAAACAATAGAGCACAAATAGAAAAAAAATACAATTCAATCAAATCCTGTTTATCATCACACGTTTCGAAAACTCGTGTTTTGTTCATCTCGTACGTGTGCTGTGCAATTTTTGACAAGTTTTTCACTATATTTCAGAAAAGTGATTCAACGATTCATTTATTATATCAGGAATTATCTGATTTGTATCATACCGTTTTATTATCATTCTTAACATTAGAATATATTGGAAATAAACAAGGTAGTAAATTGTTATTAATTGACCCTAAATTAGCTGAAAAACAATTAAATGATAAACAAATGCGAATGGGTAAGTACAACAAAAGACTTGTAAAACTGTTCATCCACTTTGAGGTTAGGCGAAGAAACCAGAAAATCATTAGCACTATTATCCAAAGATGAAAAAGAAACGTTTTATTCGAGATGTAAGAAATTTTTTCAACCAATTGCTTCCTGTTTAAAAACAAAAAAATGATATTATTGTTCATATAGGTCGATTTATATCTGATTTACTCTCTTTGAATGAAGTTAATCGTCTTACTGATGAATGGTTAATGTACTCTATTGAAACAACTGATGATTCATGGATAATTAAACGGAAGTATATTGATGTTGAATACCATAAAATTAACTATTATTGGAATAAAGCACTTTCGATCGTTCGAAGTAGTGGATATCCAAAATATCTAACATTATACAAGCTCATTAGAAATATACTAATTATTTCACATGGTAACGCAGACGTTGAACGTGGTTTCAGTATTAATCAAAATATTCTTACAGAAGATTGTACTCTTTTATCAGAAAAATCAATCAATGGACTTCGTACTACTTATAATGTAGTCAAATTTTTAGGTTTTGATTCAATACACAAGGTAAATAGTTGTAATAAGAATTAAGACTATTTATTGATGGTGAATGTCTTTATTTCAGATGCCAACCAATATCGATATGCTTCGTGCAGTTCAAAAATCTACAGCATTATAAAAAGAAGAAGTATTGAAGATGAGAACATTCATTGTAGCTCAACAAAAAAGAAGTGAACATCGTGAGCAAAAAGTGAAGTTAAAAATAAAAACTATCTGAGCGGGGATGTGGGTGTAGATATGGATGTGAGATAAGAACAAGGCTCACGTCCACACCCACCCACACCCTCAAGATGGTTCTCTCTTTATTTTCTTATATGAAGAATCGTTTATCTTTTCTTTCAATATAGTTGAGTCTCTGCGATAACTTTCTATCTAGTACAAATGTAAGTATATATCGTATCTTTATATGTTTATTTCAAAAACTGACAATTAGTAATAAAGAATAGATAGAAATAGCTGTTAATTTGTATATGATCGAAATTTATGTCCATTAAATCGTCTTTTTTTTAAAGTTTTAAGACCATCAATTAATAACGATCCTGAATGTATATTCGTATCCGTTTTTTCGACTCCATTCTCACTGAGATCATATGTTGGTACATTAGAATCTTTGAGATCAAAAAGTATTGAAAGAATTTCTTGAATACGTTGTTTGATTGTTTTTTCAAAATTAAGATCACTGGTACTTAAACCAATCGAAAGTGTTGATGTAAGAAATTGAAATTGTTGTCGATTTGCTATAGCAATCTTTGCTACTTGAATCTGTGCCTCCGTTGGATTGATAGCAAAGAGACGATCAAATTTCCGATCACCTAAATCTTTACGTAAATCGTTGAAAAATTGTTCTGTAGCATCGATTGCTAGTTTAGCTGCATCAAAACTACAATACTATTCTTTTATGAAAAGAAAAACGAGAAATCAAACAAAAAAAGAAACTTACTGAAGATGATAATGTGGAGAATATAATGGTGTCATTGTATCTTTATTGATACTACCAATAGCTACCTGATGAGATGTTGTATCCATCACAGAGCCATGTGAACATTTTTCTACATTTGTTGGTTTTATTATTGGTTCATTATTTGTATTAAATTGATTTGACATATAACTACTAGTAAGTAAACCTTGATTATTGATATCATTTAAGATGTTGTTTTTACAATCGTAATACTCCATTGGACAAGTTTTTAGAACAATTTTTTGCATTAGATTCTAAATAAAAACAGATTACATAAACATAATGATAGCAGCTGAATTTGAATAGCTTAACAAAGATGAAACTATAAACTCAAAAACGAAGGCTGCTCGGTAATAATTTCTATTGATAAGTATATTTTCAATGTAATATTAATCCTACACATTTTGTTTGAATCTTTGTACATCCGGTATTGGTGCATGTAGCCTGATTTATTCCAGCTACTTGACCAATATCTTCATGAATACCAATTCGATCATTTATCTTTGTTTTACCCATTTCAATCCAGTTCGAATGAGAATAAAAATCTTGAAGTGTATGAAGTAAATCTCCTATTCGTCCACGTGCTTTATCTAAATCTTTATTTGGATCATTTACATCTTCAAGAACTAAATAGAAAAACTTAGATAAAATATTTCATTGATAAATTTTACTTTTATTTCGTAATTGAATTATTCGATCATTGCTTTCTTTGAATGATTCACTATCAAAATGAGCTGATGGTAAATTCTTTGTTGATGGATTCAAATCGACCAAAGCATCTCTTACTTGAATCTTATCAATAATACTTTTCAATGGATAGGAATATAATTTTACTTGATCATTTGTCCAATCAGGATGAGCTAGTTGATGGAGCTCGTCAATTGTATGTTCAGCTTTAAAATTTTCCACATCAATACTACTTTTACTTTGAATTTGAGCATCAAGAAAAAAACGAGTAAGACTTCGAATAAATCCAAGTTGAACTAGTTCTGTATGAGTAATACCTATAATAGAGATGTAAAATAGAAATTTATCGTTGAAAAATGCAAGTTCTTACTGTTTCCAGCTTGACCACCAAGTCGAATTGCTGGATGAGGAATAAAGGCATTCGCGACAAAAGATTGTACATTTATAAGTAAAAAGTAGAATGTAAGCATATTTTTATATCGATTGTTGTTTTTGTGAGTAGACGTACTAATGTCATTCAAATTTTTTTCTTTTCGATCTTTAATACTACAGTATACATCATGCATATGTACATAATAGACGTATTATAAATTAAGACTCAATTTCAATGGTCTGATTCATGATCGATTATTTGGTTAAATATTTTGAATACTCTGCTCTATACTTAATTTGATGAAACACGATTCAGTATTCGGTGTACATTACATGAAAAAAACCACCGAACGATATTCTTTTTGCAATAATAACACGGTCTATAGAATGAACTTCAATTCTCTTTCCTTTCATATGAATATGCACACTTACAAATTATATCAAACTATTTTTATTTTCAAGGCAATGTAATTCTTTTGGTTGAAGAAGAAAAAACGTATTTACGTGTTGTGAGGCGAACGGTTTTCGATCGTTCTGTTCTTTATGCTATTCTCAAAATATCGCGGTAAAAAGCTTGACAGTAGTGGGATTCGAACCCACGCCACAAGTGACCAGTACCTGAAACTGGCGCCTTAGACCACTCGGCCATACTGTCACTACCTTTGTGTTAGTAGACATGACTTCATCTTATTTGAATTTCAATGAAAATAATATTTCCGTTTTTTTTAATGATTTGTCATCAGGGTTGTAATATAAAGAATAAGTAACGAATAGAAAACTTTCACTCATTGTTTCATCTAAAATGATGAATAACACAAAACATTATTTATCTGTTAAGGTTTGATGATCAGACAAATCATTATTACTCTAATGTTACAAATTCAAGTACATAGTTTAGTGAATGAATATTAATTTGCAAAATCGCTCATTTGGAACTTTTTATTTCATACATCTATTAGAAAATGACACATGGTTTTTTTTATATAAATAAAGACTTACAACGAGAGAAATTATCAAATTTCAGACAAGCTTGTAATTACTGGAGCAGTCACTATTCTAGTTTATGTCTATATTAGTGAAAAAAATAGTTTTAATTTGAATCTAAGAAGGTGCTGTATGGAATCTTTTTGTTTTAGAGAATATTTGTCTTCATATTCACTATCAGGTTAGGCGATGTATTTGTGTCATTTATACGTTGAATCATTAATACCCAGTCATCAGTAGAAGTAGGTTGAGTAGGTATGTTCCATGATCCAGCCTTTGATGGGATCCAACCTTCATCTATAACTGAATAGGTACCATTGCGTGGATTAAACCATTGAGATATATATATACTAGTCGGGGACAAATTTCTAACTGTTCCATTATAAACAGTACCGTTCAATTGTAATGGTAAATATGCAATTACTAATGTACGATTATTACCATCCGTTTTTTGATATGGTCTTTGAGTATCAGTCGGTGCAGATATCCAATAAATAGCATTTTGATCAGGACTCAATGTCCACCAATCAAATGATGTCCAAAAACGTGCCATAAAAGACATTTGTTCGCCCACAGGAAAATCAATAGCAATATTCCACGCTCGTGTATCACTACCTCTACCACAATTAAAACTTAAATCTTCTATTGTATAACAACCCCACCAGATTCCTTGTGCACCATAAGTAAAACCAAATGTTCCTGCAATTTGTGATTGCCATGCACTTTGTCGAGTTTTCCATTTTGGTGTAACTGTTCCACCACCGTAAGGTGGAATTATATCTTCATAATTAGCTTCATCTTCAAGAATGGGTCGTGCTGGAATAGCATTATATTGTGCAAGCCAATAATCCACTGAATTCACTCGATTATGAGCTTGTTGAAGAGTGACAAATCCATACCATGACTGATCGTGATATGCAATAGGATTTGTTGCTGCATTATGCATACTATTTGCTCGTTTATATGGATCAAGATCAAATACATAAGCAGCAACGCTTGCCCAGCATGTACCACATGCTCCAGCATATTCATCATTATATTCCTGTGCAGTCATCCATACAGTAGGATAGCCACCATATCGTGCAAGTATGTAACGTGCTAATCGTTTATGGTCTGATTCAACGGAAGAATTTTTCATACTACGACCAATGCCTTGTGCCATTGCAATTACCATTCCTTTATTTGCTAAATATTGAATACGTTGATCAATATTTTGCCAAAATTTTGTATTTAAATCTATAAAAAATCTACCGTCACCCCATGCTGCTCCACCTTCATTATATGGTGGATTACCTTGTTCATTGTTATTAGCAAATGTCTCGGCTTTCCATACAGTGAAACCTTGCTCTTTACGTCGATCAATTAATCCTTTAAACATTGAACTAAAACGTGCATCATTTGATTCATTAAATCGTTCTGCAATATTAAAACCAGACCAATGTGTATCTCCTAACCAATAGAATGGTTTTCCATCAGCATACGTTAAATATCTGTTATTTGTACTAGGCTTTAAAAATCCATGCTGATAGATTGGTAACAATCCTGTATACGCAGTGCACATAATAGAACCAGTCTGATTATTAAGACCTATATCAGTGGCTTTTGTCTTGTATGTCCAAATACCAACAACAGTAGGAGCAAAGCGAACTTTCCACGTTTGTCCACCGTCCCAAAAACCGGGCATCATCATAGTATTTCCAGTTGGTGATGTAAATATTGCATTGAAATCAT
>CAJNOI010000014.1:664231-683927 GCA_905250115.1 Adineta steineri | reverse complement strand
TCGTTATTAAATGAAGACATACCATGGATGTTACAAATAATGTTATATATTGAACAAACTTTACGATGGTGTAGTGGATTGAACTTAATCGATAGTTATTTTTAAACGATTAATAACTTGAACTTGACTATTTACAGTTAAATATTCATATTAGTTAGTTACATATGTGACTATTTCTATAGCCGTATTTGTGTACAATCTACAATTGTTTTAATTCAAGATTATTGCTACAACTTAGTGATAAACCCTATAACTAATATTTTCTTCCATATATTAAATCAATTATTCAAAATAAATGTAGAAAAACAACATGTTTTATTGTGAAGTAACTTACTTTTGTCAACATATAGACGAGTTAAAGTTTTATTTCAAAGAATATATTGGTTTTACTTAACTGTAAAGAGATATAACTTTTCATTCTATATCCCTCTAGCATGATCATTTATGCAAAACAGATCCGTATTAAGAATGGAACTGAAATTCAACAACAGAAAAATATCGACAATGTACTCCAAGAAAGATCTTAGACTGAGACTCAAACTTGTTATATATAAAGTGAATGACATTTACTCTTATGATATTGTTAATTTATTTGTACACTGATCTCGTCACAATCTGTTCTACCGGTTCATTCAATAATGTATGATGATATAGCAGGCCAATATCATTCTACTGAATTGTATTAATTAGAGAACTTGTATAGGTTCATGATTTATATATCCATTCTTTAATAAACTTTCTAGTCAACAATCAATAAAGGTACTTTCAGCATTACTATTTCTACGCCAGACGAATTTGCTAATTTCTGTTATTCATATCAATGTATTTATTCTTATATTTATAAAATTTATATAAATAAATAATATATGTAAATTTTCAAAGTGCTAGTGAAATAAACGATCCGATAACTTTCCCAGCAAAATTTGCCATATCGTTGAAAACATCATTTTCATTATCAAAATGTTCGATACCCCGATTAGGTTCTTCATTACCATCAGGATCTTGTTCTTCATAGTGATAATCAACTGAATCATCATTATCCCAATGATCTTGACCAAAATCATCACTTGCTAATTGACGAACAGTCCACATATCGAAACAAAGATTTGGATCTGTCATATAATCGTAAGGTATATAACAATAGCCGTTATCTCCCTAAATAAATTTGATTTTAACTAAAGACTTTTTAGATCATTTTTCATACCCAATATTTTCCCCAAGAGTTTCGGACGATAAAAGAATATGACTGATCACTATAACCAACAGCTAGAAGAGCATGACTAAAGCAAAATATAATAAAATCATTCCTTACCAAAACTTCTGAATTATCCAAATTAAAAATTGATCTTAACTATTGACTAATTCTGTTTGAATGAGATAGCTTTTCTTTGAAAAACAACGCTAACTAACAGATATGCAAAGAAAACAGAGTATTGTTCATATATATCGACAATAGTGATTCTATTATAAACAAAGAACTGAGTTATAATAACTATAGAAGAATATTCCTGAAATATTTATATTCCAATCGAAAAATAAAACAATACTTATGGGAAATTTTATGAGACACCCATTTTGATTGCACAAATTGTATATTTCCTAAAATCGAAACTATCTATGAATACTTTGACAATCTCAATAAAATAGTCTTTTCATTCTGTAGTCGATACGATACTTTTATGGAAGATATAGTCTTTTTTCTATATCTGCAAAGACAAAATACATTACTAGTCAGACATATGATATAATCATAAACTTACCTGCCATGTGATTCTCGACTTTGTTCATCTGGATCAGGTATTGGTACAACACCTGATTTTGCTGCTTTATCAAATGAAGTAAATAATTTTAGACCAAAAGTAAATGGAAAACCTTGTGCTAAACAAGATTTCATTTGATTCAAATCTAGATCTACTTGAAACGCTTCGGTAATTTTAAAATCATCAGCTGCTTGATAGGTTTGTTGATCAGGAGTTACATTAACATTTTGAATATTGTATGGCCACATTGATTCGAGACAAACACCATATTCTTGCAACGTTTCAATACCATCTGTCATAGAACAACCGGAATCTGTCAATTCACCAGATTGATTTTTAGATGCACGAGCATTATAATAGATGAAAAGACGACTGACATCAATATCATAACCATTACCTTTCTTTGCTAAATATTCATAAGCACCTAGAATGAACAAACAAAAAAGGATATTTTCGAAAGTTTCATTAAATTTTACCAGCAAGACTATTAGCTACACTAGAAAAGAAAAATATTTATTATAAGAAAATCATTTAAATTTATTCATTACCAACTACCAATTTTTGATTGATCTTCAACAGAAGTCATATTGGCTCTAAGATCAACTTTTGGTGGTAACTGATCACTACTATACATAACATGATCAGCAAATGATTGTCGTAATTCTGGTTTACGTGGTAAGGATCTTGATGGTTGAATACCATTTAGACGACATGCACGAGATTCAATACGATTTAATAGATAAGCTAATCGAGGCATATTAATGTTTTCTTTTTATCAAATATTCTTAGTCTATCTAAAAGATTTTTGTGCAATTATAGAAGTACATTTTTTTAATGTAGGCTTTATTTAAAATACATAGGTGACTCGGATAAAAGTATTAAAAATCATTATTAGATCACACTCAATACAAAGAAGAAAATCTTGCTTGTTTTATTTCATAAGAATAAATAATTTCTGACTATTGAGACGTATATATCTACTTCATTACAAGCCATAGTAAATGTATTTAGCAATACGATTTTTCTGTCATAAACTATAATGATCATTTAATTCTACAATACTAAGATATCTGTATTCTGCCTTGCTTCTAAACTTACTATAGCATATTGTGATTAATATTATAATTGGTGCAATCCATTCGTAGGTCATATTTCAATGAGAAATGGAATATTTGGTGTATTTTAGGTTTTTAAATGCTAATTAGTGATATTATGAAATAAATTAGTTTACAATGATGTAAACGTCTCTTTTCGGTATTCTATTCAATTTATTGTGATTATTAGCATATTGAGAATGTTCTTGAATGACTTCCTATTCTCCAACTAACTATGAATAAATAGAAGAAAATTAATGAAAGCATAAACTTCATTAGAAATGTACTCATAATAAAACACTGAGAAGAAAACGCTTAACTACTAAAATACATACCATGTAAAATAATTGACGAACGCAATCAAGTTGTCAATTCTTGTTTTCAACTTTCTCTCGCTCAAGTACTTTATTTGATTCAATAACTTTGATTTTTTTTCAATGGATTTCTTTGCGTAACGCATGGTCGTCATTATTCATATATAAAAAAAAAGCAAATCAGTCGGTAAAGAGGAAAACAGAACGATTATTTCTTCTATAGAGCGCTGTAAAAATATGTATATGTAAAACTCTTTATTTCAGTCGTCAAGGTAAAAATATTATTTGTAATGTTGTTGATTGTAATCAAAGCCTTTTCTTTACGTTGTTATAAGAATAAAACAAACTTCGTCATAACATGAATGACTAAGACAATTCATAGTTTAAATAAATGAATTGTAACTAAATATTCAATAGTTATTTTTTAACATTCAGTTGCTAGAAGTTCATATTTTCAATTTGATATAGCTCTCAGCAATAAATAATGTATAAAAAATACTTTGAGTACATATGACCCCTATTAATAATAAACAAATGAAAACCATAAGGTATAAAACTGATAGATAAAGATCTTTGCTTGTATCAAAATGTCAAAGAGAGATAGTAACAATGTATGAAGTCTATTTTTATCAACAGAGAAGATCGATCACTTTTAAATCTTTGAAGGAAAAATAATACATTTTAATGTACATCCTACTTTTGACCACACGGTAGAATATATTTTTTTGTTTATCAATACGATATAATTTCATTGCAAATGAGTTATTTTGAATAAAAATTTTCTAGATAATAGATGCATATTTTATATTATTGGATGCCTGGATATTATCGATGAAAAATGGTCTTTATATAATGATTGGAAAAAATAAGATGAATGAAGCAGATAGATATAGGCCGTTTCATCTTCCGTTCTATTTTCTTTCCATTAGCGTTGAGTAGATTTATTAATAGATATTTATTCGAATTCTTATCTTTTATTTTATTTACGGTCATATATAGTGAACAATGCTACATTATTTCATTCTAATTATAGTTCTATAGAAAACAACTATTAACACGAATTTTTTAAATAGTTTTATTTGTTATATTTAACTAATCAACGTTTTAAATAAGATTTTATAAGTATATAAGTTAAATGAATACGAGATATTTAAGATTGATATTATTATTAACATCGAAGATTGTGAGGTAATCATCTATAATTCCTTTTTCTTGTCTTCCTGTGACGTCAAAATTCTATTAGACTATATATATATATAAGTATGAAAAAAAATACAATTAGAGAAAGTGAGAGAGTAGAATAAAATCTTCTTCTAAAAAGAGAGATATATCATTACTCTTCATCTCCAGATATAAAAAAAGTATGCAATTGAGAAAATCGTAAAGGTAAGAGCTATATATTTACATGACGTATGATAGAAATTGAAGAATACAAGCACAAAGACTTTTTTCATATTAAAAAATCCAGGTTATATTTAAAGAAGAATCTGAGAAGAACACTCTTCTTTTTTTTTACAAAAAAATCGGATTCAAGGTAAGAGTATCCTTTAATACTTCTATATATCTTCTGTAATCAGAGACATAAGTTGCTAATAAGTAGCTTATTGTATAATAGTAATTCAGTTTTTCTAGTTTGTCACTCGATTGAGCAGACTATTTTTTTCATTCGATATTTGTCTTGTACCTATATTAACTGTGAATGTACTCAAAATACACAGAAAAGAAATATATTCTTAAGCTATTTACTTTTGTAGAATATGAAACATATACCTTTTACTTATATGTAATTATATGATTGATTCAGAAAGTGCTGACTGGTAACAAACATCTTCTATTTAAAAAAGTATCATTTTTAATCAAACAACTATTGAAGTAAGAAAAAGGATGGATTATGTTACTGATAGAATCTACTAATTAAATCTATTTTCTTGATTAATCTAGCTGTGCTTTTGACAGTATTTTATAATTTGTCGTGTTTTTTTCTGAACTAATGTAATAGTACTTGTCATGTAAAACGTTACTAACAGAATGTAAGATTAATTTTCAGTCTAACATTGAAATTACGCATGTAAGAGAGAGTAACATTTCTCAACGCAATAGTCGTGAATTTTACTGAAATATAAACGACCATGATTACTGTAATATGATTTCGTCTGAAACTGATAAAAGTAGAAAGATGTACTGCATTTATTTTATATATCCTTTTAAACATAAAGATTAAATTGAAAATAAAACTAATAAAACATAGTATTCGTGATAGTGATCAATAAAAATAATAGTTTTTTTTTAAGAAATTGATAATAATATAAATAGATTATGAGATACTGCAATAATATTCAGACTACTGAATTAAAGAAAAAACGCAGTGATGCGATATTTCCTATTTAAATTAGATTTGTCTCGATAGAGATGACAATTGTCAAGTGTGTTGCCTGTGAATCTGTTTCTGACATGTATTTCGTATCTAAAATATTAATCAATAATTACTACGAGTGACTTATAGCATCGTATATTTTCAAATAAGATCTAAACTAAAATTCAAGTAATATAATACGAAAGCTCTACACATGTAAATCTATACTACTGATTGATAGCTCTATTAACGTCAACAACTATGATATTAAAGCAACTATAATAATTTTTGAATTTTATAATTATTATCGACTTACTTTCGACGTAAGTATATTCATATTATTAAAATCTTGAAGTTCATGTATATTAATATATTCGGCACAAAATATATTTAACCAAATGTGAATAGACAGACGTTTGACAACTCTATTTGCTATTGAGATATAAAGTTTCAACATGAACCAATCATTAGCACTATACTGCCCATGCATATATATATATATGTATTTAAAGACTTTCACAGAATAACCTTGAATACATAGTTTCATGCAATTTCAGTTGATCGGATAATACAATCCCACAGATTTCTAGGTATCTAATATTCGTTTAGGATCTGTATGATCAGTAATAGAAAGTTTAACAGTTAACCAACACTAAATATACAATAAGATACACTACAAAAAAATTATAAATACTAAAATCTTTATTATTGAAAGCAATCTTTTATTGATTGATGTTGTTGTTGTATTATTTTACCACTCTATATAAAGTATCTTCTTAATATTTATTGTCTTTATAAATTTTTCAGATTTATAACCTGATAATATTACAGTTCTAAAACTATCGTATATGATGCAACATCCATCGAAAAAATCGGCTGGCGACAAAAAGCACGTTAAAAAAACGAAAGATTCACTGCCAAGCAATAAAATAACTGTAGGTAGTGAATACAATGAAAGTATTATATACAGTTTCCAAAATGATTATGGAAAACAATTAGAAGAACTTGAACGTGAAGCTGATATGCAGTCAAAAGAAATTGAACTTAACAATCTTGTTGAATATGTTTCACAACTTGTTGATTTATTAAAACATACCGTTCTTATACCTGAGTTACAAATTAAATATGATTGGCATGAAGATCATGAACATCAACTAAAACGTAATAAAGGTAGTACTGGAAACAGTCTTCTCGACGATCGAGTTCAACAAATCGCTATTGAAAAAGGCTTAACCAGAGAACAATGGAAACATCTTCTTTATTTAAATTTTACTGCAGGTGATAGTTTAGATATGATCAATGTTAGCAAAAGCCATTTAAAAAAGGTACATGATATGGCATCACGTCTACTTGAACCCGAAGAAAAAGCAGCTGCCTTTGCTCTTGTTGATGCTATTGAAAGATATATGCCGGAAGATCATTACATTGATAGATGATCAATTCAGTATTACAAATAATTTGAAAAACATTCGATTTTTTTTCTTCTCCATACTATTCTATTGTTTATGTGGTTCATAGATTCAAAACTTTTTATGTAAAAAAAACAAATTTTATTATCCTCAAGCTTTTATTCTAATGTTGTTTAAATTGCATAGAATTTTATCATTTAGAATGCTTATGTATTTGATATGCTAGAAATTTTGTTGTTCTTCCTATCATTTCATTTAACAGTATATGCTACTATATTTCTATATCATGATTTAGAAAAAAGTATTGCTGTTTTCTTCAATAAAACAGAATTATATATTACCACTTTGTTGACATTCATACATAAGGGTGTGTATTTGGATATGAATATTAAATATATGCTATGATCGACAATGCTTATTTTAATATCCATTCATACTATCATCAAGATAATTATAGGATTTGCCACTTAGTACTCTTGTTTACCATATCAATAGTGCTTCGATATTTTTATTATTGAGAAAAAGGGAAATTGATACATGAGTATGATTTAAAACTTTGGCTTTAATTACAAAAAATCTTTATTTTTCGAATAAATAAAGATCTACTTTGTTTTGGTCTTAGAAATAAAAGTATCTTTATTCTTATTTATACTTGAGTATAACTAAAAAAGTGTTCGAAACAGAATTGGACACAGCGTACAAATTAGGCAGATAAAATGCTTATACAATAATCAGTATAATCAAATTATCAATACATTGTACACGTTAAAATCTCTCGCTTTTCTCTAAACACGCATCTATCGATAATTAGCGTACCTTCAACATCAGCTTCCAAAGATTCTTAGTGTGACATATATCAAAGGTTTAAATCGCGCACTATAAAATTTAAATCAGACATATTGTATGATCTTTTGTTTGAAAACATTTTTGACTTGAGATTAAAATAACTATCTTTCACATAACCATTTTTTTGATGGAATAAAATAATTCAAAAATGATAGATCGAACTTGATTTTTGCGTTTGCTACTATAGTAGAAATCAATTTCTTTTAGCTTGATTTAATGAATTTAGATATCTCTGACCGATATTTAAATTGGCGCGAGTGTGAGTATAGCTAATTAATGAACATCCACCTTACCTTCACTCACACATACACCCTAAAGAAACACATTGATATATACCGATAGAATCAAGTAGATCGAATATAAATTCTTATTAAATTACGAATAGTAATGTCTTTAATTGTCTTAATTTAAATATTTCATTGAAATTTTATATAATTTTTGATGATAAAGTATTTTCCACTTTGATATGTAAAATATTACGACAAGATGAAGTTTCCTTTTCCACGTTTTCAAAATTAATTCTTAGTTGAGAAACGACCACTACGTTCATGATGGTTATGCACTTCAATAAATTTACTTTTTTCTCTTTCAAACGTTTTTTTTGTAATAAAAAGAACAGAAAAGAAATGTGCAATATATAATATTTTTTTAAACACAAACATCATGTTGTAGGCACGATTTTTAGTGTTCTTTCTTATAAATTTTTAATTTCTTTTCTTTTTCTCTAAATAGTACATTCAGTTAAAAAACTTTAAAATGTGTATTTCAAGCAATTCTTTTTGCAGTAAGTTATATTGTATCTTTTTTTCTTACAGTAAGATATACATATATCAGATTTTTACTGATCTAGTATAAAATTCTTTGTTGAATATAGAAGAATAATTTTGATATATTAATTTAATGAAAATAATGAGAATTTCAGTTTAATCATAGAATTCATTAGCATAGTCCCTGTCAAATAAAAATATGAAATATAACCAAATTATTCAAGTCATTAATCATGAAAGTTACCATAGTTTATTGATAATACAGATGAAAGGTTTTACAATGAAAATAAACAAATGTTATAGTGAAAATATATTAAATTTATAAATATTCTTCTAAGTAATCCCCGAATAAACTTCAATTTCACTAAAATATCCGCCAGAATTTATAGGAGAGATAAAGCTACATATTCAATTTTATATCTACTTCCACATTTATTCTTGGAACATATTTTCATTAATATCAAGTAGATATTCGAATGAAAACGAGATTCTTCTTTGTATATAAAAAAGAGATCAGATAAATATCCATTCTAATCAGCGGAAATCAATTTACGCTTATTTAATCAATGTTTCTAGTATTTGTTAGAAATTTATTTTTTGACAAATAAACTTAGTATTTTATCACGTGGTATGTCTTGATTAATAAGAAGAAAAAAAATTTACTCATATTTATTTTACGAGAAAAAAAAAAGAAGAATTCAAAAATAAATTTTTTTGACGACGTTGTTTTTTAATTATATTTTAACGTGTAAGAAAAAAAGAATAAATTTTAGTTTGGACTTTTTTCCTCAGTAAATCAAACAATTTTTACGTTTTTCTTACTAGACAATGTGAGATTGTTACTATTTCTACGGTAAAGAAATACAAAAATAAACATAGTATTGCATACTATCAATCAGTTTTTGAGATTAAGCACCGATTCTAAGGTAATCGTGTACATTTTTTCTACTTATACTATCATATCTATATAGTTAGCATTGTTTGTCTAGTCACTGAGAGATATATTCGATTATCTATTTTGCTATTCCCTCCAATTATGATATTGATTTCGTGCCTGTTCATTGATGTGTATCCTGGTGTACGTCTTACGTGATCCTTTACTACTTATTATTTAACTTTCTCTATCATAAATCTTTAGAATTGTTTAGCCCTGTTTGCTGATGTACTCCTCATGCTAAACTTTATTATCCGCTCGTGTGATCACAGTCATGTACAATTTCTGATTTTATGACGTATACATAAATTATAAACCTAATCCTCTGTAGTCTAAGATCATATAAACTTCATCTTACTTTTTATTATATATTCAGTACACCACAGCCCTTTGTATAATGCCCCATTTTGTTTGAAATCGGTAAAAATTTATGAATACGCGAGGATTAGATAAAAGTTCCATCGATGATATAAATGCTTACTTTAGGTGGAAAAATGAAATTCAATGAGAATAATATTAGTTTGTATAGGAATTATGATTTTGAAAAAATGAATTATATGTACGCCTGTCGGAAGAATGATCAGAGAATTCATTTTAAAAATCTTGATAATGGGCAGGAATTTTAACTTTCAGTTATAAAATCATGTTTTCTATTAGAATCGAGTCTTAGATAGTTTCTATTTTTTTGTATATTTATATTTTTTTTAAGGGTTTGAGGATAAACGTGATTTAAGATTAATTTCGTTCACCTAGATAAAATGTTATTCGTAATGAAGATAGAAGGTGAGCAACTTGGTAAAGAAGTTAAAATAATTGCGATGAATATGGTGAAAATAATGAGGACAAACATTAAAACATATTCACATTATTACGACAGCGTATGTAAGCGGCAAAAGTAAAAAATATCATACGCATTTTACTTTACGTTGTGATCGTATCGATACAGTATCTTGATGCGTATGTACATAATTATATATCTTCGATAGCTATATATAAACAGAAAGAAAAGAAAAAGAATTTTTGCTCTAAATGACATTAGTCCGCCTAAAATAAGTATTTCTCTCGTCGATCAAAAATCTGTCCACTGCCGCGCAGCTTCATGTAAGCGAAAGAACTGAGATGTTGAATTCCTGAAATCAATATATCTCAGTTGCAAGAACTGAATTATTGAAAAGGATTTAGCTTGTATCAAAAAATTTGTTCGAATGACGGATCAGATCTCTATCTAAATTTGTATCATATAATAAAATCACATAAAGATGTATAGTCACCTTCAATATAAAGTGAACAATATATAGATAGAAATTTATTTCCATTTAGCCATTTCTATTATTATAGGATTTTATCGATGCGAAGATAAATTAACTTCCTTCCGTTCAATCGGTTTTTTTATATTTGTCAAGAATTATTTTATCAGATATATGACGCCATATTATCATAGAAAAATTAAAGTGCTTCTCAGTGAGTAATTTACTATTATTTTTTACATTGGAAATTTTTTTTCAGTATCATATTTATGGACAACTAGAAAGACTGTGTGCAAAATTTTTTTCTATAACATACATATTTAATCTTTTTATGCTGAATAAAGTTATTCAACAGAGAGTTTTTCACTATATATATATTAAAATGATTTTAGATATAAAAAACAACACCGTATCGGTTTCATTATATATATATAATTTATAATACTACAGTACAATGGTGAATAACGTCGTTCCGGTTGCACTTCCTCAAAGATCAAATAAGATGCGTATGCTTATAATTCTTAATGTGTTCTTATTTTCATGTCTATTCTTAACTAAATTTGACTTCAATTTACCTCGTACAATGTTTCAAGGCATATTGAATCCTTCAGTTAACTACAATAAAAGCAATACAACAATTGCATCCATAACTAAAAACAATACTATTCCAATCATTGATAAGAAAATAAATGTACTGAATAACTCAAAAATTATTGGAAATTCAAGTACATCTGATCAACCTAAAGAAGCATTTGTAACATTTTGCAATAATGAACGATCATATTTAGCGCTTTTGAACGTTTTATTAGATTCTATTCATGCTTTTTCAACAAGACCTATTATTGCTTTTGGAATTGATGTTGATCTAAATGTTGATACAAAAAAATATCCACGACTTATTAAACGACGTATATCACAACGCGATTGTGGTCCAGTAATGTATTTGTTTCTTACTATTTAAATTAGAAAAACAGTAGAGAAATAATATATATGACAGATATTTTGCTTACACTCTACATTTTATCTTTTTAATACTAATATAACTGTTCTTAAAACTAAAAAGTATAAAACCTTCTGTAATACATTATATTAAGTATAAAATAAATAGCGAAACCTATGTTACCTGACGCAGTGAGATGATGATACTATCATGAACTTTATCATTTTGAGATTACAGCGCACGTATAGTTAGCCTCAATAAAAAAACAGTTTTTTTATATAAAACACAATATTATAATTTATCTAATTCTTTTATTATTTTTTTTAGTCAGTTTTCTTCTGTAAAATACATGCTATTGTCAGTAGCAATCTTGATTATGGAGTTTTAATGGAAACAGATGATGTCGTTAATTATAATGTTGATCTACTCTTTGACGTTCTTCATGTTTGGCCTCATCCAGTACCGATTTCGCCTCGTCATCCCGATGATCCACAGAATTATTTTGGTTTCATGAATACATTCAATGTTTCTCGACGTACTACACATTATATACATGCTCATATGATTTGGAACTATCATGCAATGCCATTTCTACGAAATCTTCGATCACTTTTGCGGGCCGGTAATTTTCGAGGAGCCAATTGGGATGAAACCGCTGTTAATGTAATGTTATGGAAAGCTGGAGCTGATCATACACTATGCAAATATGGTAAGAACATTATTTATTAAGCTTGATTAACGAGTTTTGACAAACATAGAACATTAATTTCTAGATTCTATGTCATACTCTCGTTTATAATTGTGTGCTCTCCGTTTCTTACTTTTTCAAATGATAAACTAGAACAGTATAAAAGATGTAGAGAACATTACGCTAAACCGTACAAAACAAGAATTCTCATTTAGTGATAAAAGTAAAAATTCTATGAGATTACTTGAAAAATAGATCCATGTTCGAAGATTGAAAACTTATGTAGATTATATTAGTACTGCAATCAAGTAACTTCGTTGTGTTATAAATATAACTTAATAAGGTTTAATGAAAAACGTATTCAGATTTTTTTTGATTATTTATATTTTACTTTAGATCCTTATTTTACATACGTTGATACATATGAACGTTGGCCTAATATTACAAACTGTAGTCAATATTGTCATACGGTGTTTCTTACATTACATGGTTCTAAAGATGCCGAGGTTTCAGCATCACTTTTAAAACGACTTATAAAACTGAAAGGGACACCAACTTTACAGACACGAGGTATGGGTGGTCTCTATCATGTGAATGACACTAAAGTAACGTGTTGTTATCCAGATACTGAACCATCACCTCTGCATCCACTTTTATGTAAACATCCTCCAGCTTAATTTTTTGTTTTAGATAAAATAATGTGACTTATATTTTTTTCGAAAACTAGTGAAATCATTTGAATATATATATATATATTTAATTTCAATCAATAATAGCATTTATGATCTTTTAAATCAAGATTATTATTTTTTAGTAAATGTATTTATCAGATAAATATGAAATTGAATCGCTAAAAAGTATAAGTATGAACAGAAAATATATTTATTTTTCTATATTAATCAAACGTAGTTTTTTTTAAAAAAAATTTAATCTGATCAGTAAAAATAATAGCAAGAATCGTAAAAGAATTTATGAACAAAATTCTGTCATTATTCATAATTTAAATATAATGCCGTGTTCTATATCGAACAAGTATGCGTATATACATATACAATCGTGTGTATACTATTTATTCACTATTTTATAATAACAAATAATTATAAATGATCAACAAACAAAAAGATCTATTAACATATTACTGAAGCAAACCGTAGTTGATCTTTAAAAAATTCTCTAAAACAACTAATATCGACAATGGAAGAATCTTTGACGTAAATATGTCATTTAAAACTGATCTGTTTTCTTCTGTCTTTTAAATAAACGTCACAGGCTTATATAACTGTTTAGTCAATGTTCTATCAATATATATTAAACTTGATTTGATTTGATCTGTAATTTATTTTCGATGAAATTTTTCTTCCTATTTACATTATGAAATGAAGAATAATCACCGTATCATATATCTTTAATACGATCAATGAAGTTTTAATTATAATATTTCTTTAACAAAATAGTATTTGGTTTCACACTTTGATATAGTTGCAATAACTAGTAGTTATAAAGAAACAAACTGTAAAACCTCAAATAATCTTTATTATCGTCTTATTCATTGATGAAATATAAAACAAAAGATTACTATTGTAATAGTTAGTTAAAAAATAAAAGAATAGGTCAGATTTTAATAAAGATTAATGATATATAAGTAAAAGTTTTATTTTTTAAGTTTTATCTGTTACGAATAAAATCTTACAATGAAACTGAAGTATGTTATTTTTTTTTCTATAGGGTATTAAACTTTGACATATAAGTTAAATTAAAGGTAAGGATATTTCTTTTTCTTTCAATATGTATAATCGAGACTATGATACAATCTCTTTTGCGTCCTTTCGTTTGAGTATGTATAAAATATACATACATCGGATAAAATTGAGTTCAATAATATATATGTATACACATTAAAATAGTATGTGTCGCAACTCGACTGTATTATATTTCATATATATATATGTGTAAATTACAACTTTTTGATACAATTGACGTGAGAAAATAAAAGTAGGTCTAGACGATTTTTGAGTAATATATTTTCTTATACTCTATGCCTGTATTAAACAGTAAAATTTTCCTAAATACTTTACTGAATATAAAGAGATAAGTGACCCGATACAATCTATAATATACTTAAAATTTCTGATCGCATTCTGCCCAATTAAATAATAACGGAAAAGAATGTTTTAGGATCGATTCAACCGAAAGTATTTAGGAAAAAAGCGTAAGTCTATTCTCTTGAACAGTGCATGAGCAAGAGCTGAAATTTTTGCCACCTCCCGAATAACTCTACACAGAAATACGCAAGTGCCTGTCAAACAACGTAGACACTCGATGAGGGAATAAGAAAAGAGTAACATTTAAATCAATTACATATTTTGTTAGAACGTCCAACACAGTACAAATTGGACTATTTACATTCTTTTTTTCTCTTGTTTTATTTACACAAGTCATCAATAAGTCACGTTTTTTTTATAATATATTTCTTGTAACTCAGCGACGGAATGAGCTAGAGGGGTTAAAACGTGGCGTGGATATGAGATACTCAGAGTGGAGTAACGTATACAAAAATTGTTCAAATCGATCAACAAGAAAAAAAGTTATTAGTCAAATACAGTTAAAACCTCAATTGTACCCAAAAATTTGCGATTCATTCATATATATTATAATCTATCTCTCGCTCATTTTTATTTCTCTATGCTCGTTTACAATTCATAAATAATCTTTTATTAATAAAGATTTAATAGTATGTTAGTGGGAGATATTCTACAATATGGAATCTAATACGTCTACAGGTTTCTTTTTTTACATTATTGAAATTTTTAGATGTTATTTGGTATTTCTATTATCATTATTTATTTTTCTTTGGTTAACAGTCTATTAAATGGTACTGTTAACCGTCAAATTCGTCCTCTAACATCGTTTTCGTTCGATGAAATTATGGTTGATGGTGCATTCGATGTTTATCTAACTCAAACATTAAATGGAACGTCTAATCCTACAGTAGAAATCGAAACAAATCCTGATATTCAAGAGCATATTATTGTTGAAATAATTGAAAATCATATTCTTTCAATTCATATTAAAGGTCCATTAATGATTAATGATAATATTTATGCTTATATTCGATTTCCTTCACCATTACGTCGTTATACAATTAAAGGTACTGGTAATACACAAACAGATGATAATGGAATCTCAAATCAAGCTATTGACACATTTATCTTAGATAATCGAGGTGTAGCTAATGTTGCTATGCGATTAAATGTTACTAAATTTGAAGTGTATTTTACTGGTACAGGTAATAGTCGTTTCTGGGGTGTAGTACGACAGGATGCTTTATTCGATGCGAAAGGTGTTGGTGATATTAATGCATTGAATTTATTAACTAAAACAGCTCATGTACAATCTATGGGAGTTAGTATTGTACGAGTATCAGCTACAGATGATATTCAAATAGAAGTAACTGGTGTTTCAAACGTTTACTATCGCTTACCTGCCGGAAAAAAACCCAGTAAAGCAATTTCAACTGGACTCGGAAAAATTGTACCTATTTCTTAGATTGTATTGATTAGTATATTTAAGAATAAAATTATATAGAATCAAATCTTTCTTTATACAATCAATTGATAGTATTACATTTATTTATCTATATACTGGAAACTATTTCGTTATTTCTTTTTGCATTATAAAAACAAGTCGTATTTCTTATTAAGAGTAGAAGTTCGTCCCTATTTTTCATCAATACAATTACAAATAAACGTTCTATATAATTAAAATGAGAACGATGTCAAGTTGCCATTTTTTACGGTCAAAACTATTTAAAATTTTCTTTTATCAAATTCAAAAGAGTAATACCAAATTAAATAATATTGTTGTATTACAAAAAAAGAGGTATTATACTAATAAGCTTAATAAACGCGATCATTTAATAGTAAAAATAGTTTTGATTAAGAGATTTTTTTTTCCTTCTCTAACAGTGGTATATTTAACGATCTTAGTGACGGATAATTCTGTACACAAACAGTATGTGTTTTTAAAAGCTTAAAAATCGAAATTATTCTCCTAGGCATTTAAGTTTGATTTTTACCTGGACTCAACACATGAAATGAAATAGTTCTATAAACAATTTTTGCTCCACATAGAAATATTTCATATTGAGAAAATTTTAAACACAAATCTTACTCAATTGATATAAGCGAAAAGCAAACGTCAATACAAAGTTTTGTATTTGTATATAATAAACTCTTTAATAGTAACATAGGTTATTATAGTTTCTGAACTGATTAAATTTTCAAATGATAATCTTGACGTAGATGTGAAGAAATTATATGCGCGGTTTCCTATATAAACACATTTGTTTGAAAAAGTAAATTCATTTGTTTTATGTACTTTAAAAGACATTTTAGAATCGAAGAATATTTTTTTTCTTTTTTACCGCACTCTCAACAAAAATTGTCTAAGCCACAACAATAACAATGCATTCGATCGTTTTTTTCTTCAAACAGTTTTATACATTGTTGTTATTGATCCATGTCGATGGCCAACACCTCAACACATACCTATAATTCTTTTTTCTTTTGACTTGAAAATAAAAAAAAAACATATTTTTTCTCTTTTTCTTTATTTAATGTTGTCGCTTACGGTTAAATCGCTCTTTTCTGCTTGATTTGTATGAATTGAAATTGTTTAAATATTTTTTTTCTCTCTCTCCCTCTCTATATGTTGTGGTCTTCTTCATCATTCATCATACATACATTCGTACTGGTAAGGCAACAACGAGAAAATACCGATCACAACCACATTAACAATAACAGAGTGTGAAAATTGATACGATCATGTCTACTAAAATCTTTCTTCGACGATTAACTGATATGGCATCATTCGATACACTTCAAGATAAACTTTGCCGTCTTAATGACACATATTTGGTAAGTATTTAAAAAAAGAATCTACCATTTTAATTATACTAATCCATTCTCTTCTCTACAATTGTAAAATAAAAATATATTCTAGTCTAATTCATGCGATACAAATGTATCTCGATGTATCGATATTATCGAACTCAATGCACGTGTTCAACGAGAACTTTTCAAGCTTCTCAATCTCGTTTCAGCTGAAGGCAAGTATTATTTTTCGTATGTTTTGTCCCCCAACTAAAATAAAAAGAGAATATTCTCATCAACAAAATTACTGATAAATAAAAAAAAATATTCCGTTACGTATTTATTTCGATAAAATATAATCCGAAAAAGTTTTTTTTAATATTTTTGTATGTAAGAATTGTTAAAGATGAAAAAGAATTAAAACTGTATTTATTTTTCTCAATAAAAACAAACAACAACATCAACATTCTAATAGGGCGTTATTCAAGGTTGAATTTCGTTACTTATTATATAGAAAAGAAACTTGTATTTTATTATATAAGGCAGTACATTGATATTAAAAAAAAGAAGAAGCATCACCGGATGATCGTAATGATCAATAAGTATACTCAAAAAAACGTTTATTTCCGAAACAAAACATAAGTTTTCATTCTATAAATATATATATATATATACATATATATTGTATTCAGTTCATACATTAATAATTCTGTTACATTTCTTTATTGAACAAATTCATCATCTCTCGAATTCTTGATATGTAATTATCATTGAGAATGACCTTTTTTTCTCATTAAGAATTTATATTCACTAGTTTCTATCGATTCCTCTTGAGTTCACTTGGTTTCTTAGATCGATGTTGTCATGATGGGGCAGGCCCGGATGTCATGCAATCAACCAACATCTGCACACAAAATGTACTTCTTTCGTTTCCGATATAGAGTTCAATAACAGATGACACTCAAACTTGATTCTTAACATCGTTTGGACGATGATAGATAAAAATAATAATGAGTTTTCTAGTCTGTTTGACATACAAGTCAATAAACAGACAACAAACTAATTTAACCTGAAGGTATTTAAGAAGAAGAAAAAAAGATAAAAATAGATGATAATGTATTCTGTATGCAGTTCATAATAAACAATAGCGTGTAACACTATGCAATGAAAAAGTCTATAGTAGACCACACGCACACATCTCCGTATGTGACAATTTAGTAATGATAGTTTATCAGTCGACTTTTTTCTTAACATCCTCTTCTACAAGCATTAGGGATTAGTACAACATGCTATTCTTTTTCATCTGTCTCTCATCTTCCATTTTCCATCATTCATAATTAACTAGAGGCGACAATTTTGTTCGGTCTCTTCTTCCTTTTATTTAATAGCCTTTCCCGTGCACATTTCCTTCTTCGAGAGTATGCATTAAGCATCAGCATGAATAAAGTAGAAAAAGAATGACTAATGTTACATTTTTTTTCTTTTCAACTGGTCAATACTATCTCAAAATCTAGACAAAAGATTTTATGAATAAAAAGAAAGAAAAAAAATAACGACATGTTTGCTACACATGACCAATTCTATTATTTTCATATTTCTATCGACACTAGTATTATCAGTAGAAAGAAATATGGAACGAATAAAGGAGTGGCAATTCAACCGCTCGTTCTCATGTTGTGTATGTACTTTATCATTATGTTGTGAAACAGAGGATGCAAGTAATAATACAAAGACGTTATGAACGTCATAGTCTTGATGACGGAAAAAAAGAAAGAAAGAAAGAAAAAGTAGAACATGATAATGATGATAGTAGATGACGAATCCTTCAGTTTTTTTTCTAATTGACATACACGTACAAAATCTGACAAGTGAACGATCAATTGAACATGTCTGTGATGTGATCAAGTAGCAGAATAGTATAGTTATGATTATCAATATAAAATTTTGATTAAAACAAAAACGACTATATAAAAGCCGATTGTTTCAATCTGATATGACTAAAAGCTTCGTATTTCAGTAAGCAACTAATAATAAAATGAAGTATTCATATAGGCTTTAACCAGAAAAAAAAGAACGATTTTGTGCTTCCGTGAACATTTTTTTTTCTTATTGTAAATACGACGAGTAGTATTCTCATCTTCGAAACACTCATTTTTTCTCTTCTTCTTTTTATCTTATTCTAGTCTGTCATCTTCTTTTCTTTCCGTTATCCTTGGTGTCTAATTGAAGTTCGCAAAAGCTCGATCGAGTTGCGCTTTACTAAGAAAAAAAAAATCTCATCATGATTGTTCAACCATCGTGTATGATGTGCGAAAGAAGAAAAGAAAAAGAAAGAAGTCGGCTTCTTTTTTTTCCTTAACATCGTCGTCAAATAAAAAATGCTTTCTTCCGGGTGTCGATCTTTTTTTTCTTCGTTTCTCTCTAGCTCTTTCTCTTTCTCTTTCTCTCTCTCTCTCTCTCTCTCTCTCTCTCT
>CAJNOI010000014.1:634897-654460 GCA_905250115.1 Adineta steineri | reverse complement strand
TTTTTCTTTCAACAACTGAATAACATTTATTCAATCTCTAATCATAACAATACATCAAAGAAAAATATTCAATCATTTCTTTACAAGACAAATCATTATTCACCTTCGTTGTACATTAACTAATATGAATACATTTTAACATATAGACAAAATTAAAGGTAAGCATTGAAACATGATGGAATCATTCCTTTGAGAATATTTTAACGCATTAATTTATTATGAGTGAATCTCTTCGACCACCTGTTAAAACTTCTGATGAAAAATTAGGTCGATTTTCCTTTGTACGTGCCCACCAAACTCCTCTTCAACAATCTAGAACTACAACTCAAGACCAAATAAAAAATGTTCCATCCGTTTCATCAGAAACAAAATCAAAGTTAGTATTTTATATGAATTCATTTCAATAATGTTTATTAAATGATTAGATGTTCTGTTTTACAATGTATTGGTCTCCAATTGTTAGTTTCATTATTGCTTCTTGTATTGGCGGCTCTTATCATCCCTATTGTTGTAATAGTATTAGGTAAGTTTAGAAAAAATAGAAATTTATTATTTATTTCATTGTAAATCTTCTTCTATGAGTAGAATATATAGATGTTACCTGTAGGATTAGATTCTTTTCTCATTGATTCACGAAAAAGAAAGTTATAAAATATTATTAATAGTTTTTTTGTTTAGATACTCGATCATCACGTACGTCTTTTGATCTATTGTATTTATTTATACTTTATCATTGTGATTGTAGCATGTTCAACAACATATTCTCAAACTTTTATAGGCGGCGCTACTCCAACAACTCAATGCACAGCATTCAGAGTGTTCACAACTGGTTTGACTTGTTCAAGCTATTCACTGATGCAGATGTACGGCTCTAATGATCCGGTAGGTATAACAGTAACTGATTCATCAGTTGTTACTGCTCTGGCACTAGCTCTACGCTACAATAGTACATTTGGCATTACGTATAATGGAGTTACGTGGAAGATTGGTGTATGTAATGGCCGTTACGAAATAACTGCAACAGGAAGTTTGTGTTCTTGTACAGCTGGTTACACGATGAGACCTTGCCATGTGAATTCTGATTGGGGTGGTATCGCTGGTTCAACATGTAGTCCAGCGACGCAAATAATGTCTCTTCATTTTGAATGAATAAAGTGAACATAGTTAATTGTATAAATAAGAAGAATTCTTTTTTATGTTTTTGTTTTCTCTTCTTTCTTGTAACTATTTTCTTTGTTGCATATATGAAATACAGAAAGACAGTTATACGACTACCATGTCGTTATTACGATTTGTCACGGATGGCAATGAAACTATTTGACAGTGTTGTTATATAAGTTCATGATCAGAGATGCATCGAAAAAGTTATATCCTAATTCAATAGATCAACCTCCTATTTAATGAAACCAGTGATCAATACGATACAAATTCAAAATATGTGTTGCTTGTCCGTTTTTCTTAGAAGGCAAGTTTTTGATCATCGTCACATTTACATATCGAAATACTGTACTCGTAAGTTCGTTAGAAAATCTGAAATAAGTAATTAAAATTCTGGTTTATTATTAAAACCATTTCATTATATTTATTATTGTTGAAGGAAATATGAAAATTAATGTAGCAATATTCAATAGTATATATTGCAATTATTATTCTTGATCAAAAGTTTTTGTACTCTATTATTATTTGAATCAAGCACGAGCAGATTGCCTTTAGAATCGAAACGAACTCTTCGTGGTTCATTAAATTCGTTTGGATCTTTACCTGATGTGTTGATACTACCAGCTATAATTGTTATTGTCTTCGGATCGTTCATATTCATTTTTACTATTCTCTGCTGTTCGCTGTCTGCAATAATAACAGTCGGATTAGTTGGATCTGAACCGGGCATAATTGCAAAGCCGTAAGGATGCTTGAGTACACCCTTTCCAATTTTATGAATCAATATACCATCTGTATTAAAATGTAAGATAGAATCTTCTTGATAACTTGCGACATATAGATCATCATTTGATTCATCAACATAAATATCTATCGGTTTACCTACTTTAGCAATAATTTTTCCCGTTTCTGCACCAGGTGACCATTTCGTTACACGATTAGCGGAATGTTCAGACACATAAACATTGAATTTTTTGTCTACATATAAACCCCAACAATTACTAATTTGATTTAAGCTATTGCCACGACCAGATTTGCCAATAACTGTTTCTCCATTTTTGCTATTTTTAGTCCATTTTTGAATCCGATGATTGTAATTATCTGATACATAGATGTTCTCCTTACTATCGACAAACATTGCCGTTACGTAATGCAATTGATCGATTTGATTTACTTTCTCATTGCTACCAACTACAATATAACCTTGACTGGCATCTTTATCCCATTTAATAACACGTTGATTAAAAAAATCTGCGATGTAAATAGCATCATTACTATCAACAAACATATCAACTGGAATACAAAGTTGATTCAAACCAGAACCACTCGTAAGACCACCAGCGACAGTCATAGCATGCTTAGACCAGATAGCCGTTGGACAAATCTTCAATGAAGATTTTGATGTAGTAATAGATGTACCTAAAATTAAAACGTCAAGTTTATAAACATAATAAAGAGTCAAACTAGTTTTTGAAAGATCTTTATATAGATCAAGTCAGTTGTCTTAGGCTATAATACTCACTGTTCTTGATTGAAAAAGTCGAAATCGTTGGTAATAGTGTTGACTTTTGTGTTATTTCTCTTGAAGGAGGTTCCTCACGCTTTAACGCACGATGAATGAGTAATGATACCATGAATAAAACAAGAATTGATAAAATCGTTAAAACAATGATCAATATTCTATTTCGTATTCTGTATTGTCGTAATGTTCTTGCGCTTACATCATCATCATCATCATTTTCGTTAATGAGTCTTATTTTAGTACGAAGAATGTATAACATTGTTTATATAAAAACAACCTACTAGTAAAACAGAAACAACGAATAGTACCAAAGTGATCTATCATATGTGAATTTATTGTGATACATTTTTTTCGTTCTTCAATGTAACTAAATCTCAATACTCTATGGAATAATTCCTACATAAAATAATGCCCATCTATATTGAAATTGTAAATCAATACTACATCGATGTAACAATTAAAAGATAACAAAAATCGAAAGAAAAAACGTAATCATATGGTAAACATATCGATATAGTCAAACGTTGAAAATCTTTCTAAAAGTGAGTGAATGTAAATGAACGTAGGCGAGGGTTCATCTTTTCTGTATCCACATCCAACGAATTATTTAGAAAAATGACAACATATTGCCATATTAATGTATAAAAGAATGTCTATCGAATACGAGAAATAGACAAACTACAAACAACATTTATTAACAAATGAAATTTTATTATCGATAAAGAAATGTAATATTAAAGATACAAGTAGAGACGATGCTTGTTTAATTTTAGTCAATAGGATAATAAAAGTGAAGAATATTAACATGAATTATCTATCTAATGATGCGGTTAACATTGAATATGCTATTGAGAAGTTTGTTAAACAACGGCTCTGTTGTTTACCTATTGAAATTAATTGTCAAATTGGTAGGTATTAGACCTAATCTTAAATTAGTTTGTGTAATATACGTATGTGATTTGATATATTCATATGTACATTCTTATTCGGTGAAGAAATAAGGACAAAAGATAATTTCTTTTCTGTTGAAAACCATTGGAGTATATTCGTCATGCATATGTGTACACGTGTGTTTTTTCGTTGATTGACTCGTTACAAATCGATAGCAAGTTTTAATATTTTCCGATTTATCTCATGATCGTCAGTAGGTAACTATAGATTAAATAGTTTGTTGAAACAAGTGTAAATTTTCTTGACACAATCTCGTAAATTAACGGACAGTATTGAATTTATTGTACAACTTTTATGCCACAGACTTAATCATATGGACTCAATGTACTTAGAAAAGCAAAAGTTGATTATGCTGCTTATCGTACCTTATTCAAAACTTTATGTAAACACTAAAACTTGCTTGATTTTAAAGATTTTCATTGAAAAAACTTCAATCGTATTGGAAATTCTATTTCCAAATAGCCACCAACACTAACTTATCCTGCGATCAAAGATTCATGTTATATTGAATGAGTATATATATGCTAACGCAAAACTAGTCAACGCTTACAAATTTGTGAGTATGGATGAGGATCAGGGAACTTGATTGTTTTTATACGTATCCTATACCCCGAAGTATATAATTTAATTTTAAATAAAATAGAGAACATATACTTAATTTGAACATTAATTTACGTATAAATAATCACTTAGAAAACATGCTGTTAGTATAATATTCAAAAGATATTTGTAGTAGGATGAGGATTAACAGAATGAATTTTATAATTATCAACAATAAAAACCCAATTAAGTTCAATACCATTAACACCCTCAAATGGAGCGACTATTTTTTGTTTTTGCCCATTTGCTCGAAGAACTTTAATAGCAGCTATTTCCTTGCGTGTTTGATACGAACCATGGTTTGTAGAACGTTCTTTGGCTCGAATATATCCTCCTACAGGTATATCGACAGTGGACGCTTCTTGTTGAACACCTTGCCCTTCAGGTGCTGGTCCACTGTACAGGATTTGAACCTTAATATTTCCATTTGAATTGTTTCTAATTGTACAACTGTGTACGAAACGAGGAGCAGGTATACCTACCATCGGAGGACGCATATCTGGTTATTTTTACGATTTATTTCAAGCAATAAAAGTGAAAATACAAAACAATCCACATATATATGTTCGATAATGAAACATAAATCCATTCATCCGTGCGCTTATATTTTATCGATCGATTACATAGAAAGCATAAATTATTATATTCTTTCTTACGAAAATATATTTTCATTGACGACAGAAAGAGATAAACATTCGCACATGGTAGCGTTTTTATACTATTTAGTCTTTATTTTACTCAAAAGGATGTAGGTGTGCGAAATGAACAGAGTTACAAGATCCACAACTTATATGTTAAGTGAATGAGAAAGATCTTTGTATAATTTATATTTCTATAAGCCGATATAATAAAATGAAAAAGGAAAATGTTCAGTTTATTCCATTCAATATTTAGGAACATGTGTATTCTATGCTGCTAGTACCACTTGAACATGAACTTGCTTTCCATGAATATTTAATCTTGCTACCTTTGATAACTTTTCCACAACCAGTACGTGCATAATTTTCTACCATCGTTCCACATACTTGTTCACAATTGATCATAGCTGCATTTTTGCACGAGCAGAATTTACATGATGATATATCCCACGAATGAAATGAATAATTGATTGTATTGGAAACAGCCTTACATTTACATCTGTAAAAATTATTTATTTTTATATCTAAAATTTGTTTTACACTTACTTGCGACTGAATGGATTTCCATTGGCAGCGATAGCAAGAGTAAGTATAACAAGAACAAAGAATTTCATCCTCGAATTTTCTAATAAAAGAAAGTATATGTTATAGGAGAAATTAAAATCCAGGAGAATTTAAAACTCCCCTAGGAGAAATTAAAATTTTAATCTCTTCTAGGGCAAATTAAAAGTCTTTTTTTTTCCTGTGATTTTTGTAAGAAAATTCAAGATTTTAATTTCTCGTATAGGGCAATTTTAAATTCTCCTGGATTTTAATTTCTCCTGTAATATATACATTAAGTCTACTGTTAGTGTTATGTTTATATATTATTCATTCTGTTTGATTCATAGCTGTTTGTTTGCTTATTTTTTTTCTTATTAAAAACAACTTATACGCTAATATGTAGGTATGAATACTAACAATTTCATAATATTAAAAACAGATCACTGTTGTTGGCTGAGATTAAGTGAAAATAAAATCGAAAAACTTAAAGGTAATGAATATATCATTATTCATCATACAATCAACAGTAGTACTTACTGTATATATAAAAGGAGAGAATGAAAAAAGAGGTACATGAAATACTTCTTTTCATTCTGTATACAAATCATATAATCATGAAACTATAGTGCTAATGTATATAAAATAAACTAGAAAAGTCATCGTTATTTTTAATCACGTCATATAAAACATGAAGAATCAAGATTCGTATATTAATTTATTTATGAAGAAAGCGACAAATGAATGAATATGTATTTAGTCAAATAAATCCAATATTTCTGATAAAAATTTTTTCTTAAAAGAGAAGAAATAATACGTATATAATTTAGTATAACAGAAAAAATCTTGAGAGAAATTTTAGACTATTCAAATTTACAATAAAGAAATAAAACTTAATCCTTGAAATTAAAGGCTTCATTTAAAGAAAAATAATTGAATTAGTCAAGGTGAATTTTAGTTTTTTGCTATGATGATTTATTTAAATGAAAAGTAGAATCAATAAAATATTATTTTAATCATTTTTTTTCTCTTTTGTTTAAACAAAAGATTTTTATTTAGATATTAATTAAAAACTTTTGCACTCGATGATTACCAGAATCAGCGACATAAAGATTTTCTTCGATATCAAATGATAAACCAATGGGACCATCCAATTGATTTGGCTCGCTTCCTCTTCCGTTTCCACCAACAATAATTTCACCTTCTTTATCTCCTTCAGACCAACGCATTACCCGTTCATTCTCCGTGTCTGCTACATATATTTGACCTACATGATCAACAATTACTCCTGCAGGACCGAACAATTTGTTGAGACTATTTCCTTGACCATTCCCACCAGCAACAACAATTCCTTCTTTTGCATCTTTTCTCCATTTCATTACACGATGATTTTGTTCATCTGATATATAAAGAGAATAATATTTATCAACAAAGATAAAAGAAGGAGAATTCAGTTGATTAAGTTGATTTCCTCTTCCATTTGCACCAGCAACTATTCTTCCATTTTGATCTCCTTCTTTCCATTGTCTCACTTCATTCTTGTTCCAGTCACTAGCATAAATAAATCCATCTTTATCTATTGCTAGACCATTACAATCAATATCCGAAATAAGAATTTGCTGTTTTGTTTCATTTTCATAAAACCATCGTATTACTTGTTTGTTATGATGATCACAAATAATCAAAGATTTATTTTCTTTGTCAAAAATCACATTTTTTGGCGTTTGGAGCCGATTATTTTCATATCCATCTGCAATGACTTGACCATTCGTCGAATCAGATTTCCATTCAACAATGCGATTATTGAGATAATCAGCAATATAAATCGTTTTCTTATCATCGACGGAGATACCAAAGGGGAGAAAGAGCTGATTTGATTGATTTCCACGTCCATTTCCTCCAGCCACATTTATTCCATTTTGTTTCCATGTAGAATTGATTCTATCTAAAATAGTTTAAATTTATTGTTACATATATTTTGAATGTGTGATTATGGATGTTGTATCTATTATTCATCAATCTACTCACCTATCATTGGCGGACAGATACGTTGATCAGTCATTGCAACTGGATAACAAAGAGGGCGATCATGACATTGAGAATGGTGAACACATGTCGTGTCTGATTGAATACATGAATTGTCTAAAGGATTGCACGGCACGAGACGAGAGCATGTGGCCCAGAGAAAACCGCAGATACCAGTATTATCATTATCACCTACTATATGAAAACAGCCACACGCACTGTTTTTTGAACATTGGCCATACTGAGCAGTTTTCTCACATATGTCAGATTTTACTTGAACTATGCAGGTGATAAACTAATACATATAAACATATAAAAAAGAATAGAAAACAAACCTATAATGCTAAAATATAAAATCGATGAATCTTTAAAAAAATGAGTGATAAAAATCAACAATAATTTACTTGAGAACGATGAAAACGATATAACAATGGGTCCTGATTGTAGTCATAGTTGATTTTAAAATAAGACAATATTATAAAAAAAATGTATGTTTTTATTTCTGAAACCCAAAATAGCATCATAAGCCAATTTAATTGAAATATAAAAAGTGCATTTATTCACATATCAATAAATGGAAATTTAATATTCTCTCCATTGCTTCTAATCGTTCTAAGCTACTCTCCTATGAGAAACACAACAGATATGTAATGACAAATGAATGAATCCTCACATGAGAAATTTAAGATTCGATAGATGCTTTACCGATTCAACAAAACGTTTTTTCTTCGTTTTTTGACTTTTATCTTATAAAAATTACCAAGATCTTCTCTATACGTACTATAAAAATCAGGAGGATCCAAGTTTTGAAAACCTACTGCACTTAAAAAAAAGGAAAAATTTTTCCAGTGTCATTTTGTGGCGTTTTTCGCTTATATTATGTTTCTTTGAAGATGAATAATAATTCTAGCGTACCCATCCACGCTCACCATGTTCTCATTTGAAAAACTGAGAGAAGAAACCGGTAAACGATGAAAGAATAAACAAATGTGAAGATGTGGGTGGGCTATTAGAGTTAATGGTGATTCACTCCAACGCTAAATGAAGATATAAGACGTTTCTTCTAATCTAACTAGTTTAGAATATTTGTCTAAAAATGAAGAAGGTATGTGATTCGAATTCCATGGAAGGCGTGAGTGTTGAAGGGTACAGTTGAGAGATGAATATAATGTTGCCGCTCTCACCACACCCACACCCACTATCATTTATTACATTCAATTATAAATAGTATTCAAAATTCGTATGTATATTCTCTATTAATATAGGTTTAGTAGAGGATAAATCGTTGGCTAAGCATGTTTTCTTTTACTTTTCTTTAAACGTAATAAAGAAGAGAAAAAGAAATATAACTTAAATAAATCATTAGAAAGTTAGAGGTTCGACCATGCACAAGAAACTATATTTATTTGTTGATATGATAAAAACATAGTGTTACATTTATTCTTTATATGAAATGTGTAGAGCATCAAAATACAAATTTTTTAAACAACAAAAAGGAAACGAATCAATATGTTTAAGATTTTTGCTTTTTTTGAGTTCAATGCTTTGTTATCCTATTTTATTCATTTTGTGTCTTCCTTTTACCTTTTAGTTGTTTTTGTTGTGATGCCTAAATTCTGTACTGAAAAAATCTAATGACCATCAATTATTACAAAATAAAAAAATATTCTACTTCTTCTCTAAATGTACCATCTGGTTAATGTTCAAGTATATTGAAGGGTATCTTTTAATGAATAGTGCTTTCAATATCACTATGCTTCATAACCAGCTTTTCTTTCGTTTATTCACATCGTTTTCAAGGTATCTCAGTTGAATCAAATCTTCAAATTCACCGATATCTATGATAGTCGAAAAGAGTATCAAATGGCATATACCTGCTTATGCTGGTCAATTTAGTAGGAAGAATGTGGGCGTGCATATTAACTTTATACTCACTTCCTCTAGTAGATTTTAGAATAGATATATTTTTTTATGAGAGAAGTTTTTTATTTAATAAGCGCATTACAATTAAGCACAAGAATAAGCAAATGAGATAGCTGTGTGTCTGAAGCAACGATTTCTAATTTTTAACATGAGATTGATCGAGTGTGGAACAACAATTTTTAGGATAGCAGTAAATCCACCACATAACCCTAAAATTCTTGATATAATGTAGAAAAAATTGTTACGTTTTGAAATTGAATATGAACAACAAGTTGGAGAACATTGTTGATAGAATGTTGCATAGGATACATTTATTTCCCATTGCTCAATAAAAAGATTGTCAATGATATCATTGATAATTGTATTTGTTTCGAAACGACTTTTTATTGTAGAGTTCATTGCTGTTATGTTTACTTTTTCATAAGAGATTGGAGGAATTGTTCTAATGTAATAGTTCAATATATCAAGACATGTTTGATTATAAAAACATTCAAATGTTGAATGTAGTAATGTTTCAATGACTGAACAGCCTATATTCCATCCTGGTATTTCAAAATGTTGAATTCCAGAATTCGAATCATAAATACCTGCATTTGTTATGCAATCTTTTTGTGTTCCGCAAGAACATCCATTTTTTAGCGTAACTACACCTGTAGGAACTGTAACATCATCAATATCATAGTTTATCCACCAATACCAATTCAAAAAATAACCAGATATAAAAGCATTTCCATGTGTTGAATCACGTAGTAATTGCAAGTCACGAGAAAATCGAGCTGGAGTATTTGTTTTAAATTGATTAATAATAACGTTCATATGCATGTTAAATTCTGATTCAGACACTACTGTAGCACTTATAAATACATCGTCTAAGAACTGTTCAATGGCGTTGCTAATAGTTATTTTTGAAATTTTGCATAAGGCTGAAAGAAGATCAAAATATGCGGCTCCTCGACTACGAAGATCAACTCTATCATAGTTTCTCCATTTACCACCGATGAATAAAAAGTCAATCCATTTCTCTTTTACAAAGTCACTCGAACATACTTGATGAAAAGTATTATTAATTGTAATAAAGTGTTTGTATGGTATAGAAATATTGTGACAAGGACACTGAAGAGTAGTAGAATTAAGCATTAATAAATTTTCGTATTGAGTTTGCGATGGCATTGAAATCACTTTCGTCGATGTTTTCATCGAAATACAAGTAAAAATAATGATATTACATAGACCAACGATCATGAGTAATAAATAGAATCTGGTAGACAGACGTTCACGCCGTACAACATGAATATTAGTTGATCCACTGGAAAATAAATTGATTTTCATCAGTTTTACCGGATATTGTTTCCATAGTTTATTACGATAGTATTCAGTTCCATGATTTTCTGACAACAAATTTTTAATTGAGAAATATTGAGTGAAAGTGAATGTATAGATAATAAAAAAATTCTTTATAATTGCGCAATCTCAATCAATCATATAACAAGCTTTTATTTGTATAATCTACTTATGTTGTTGTATTCTCGAAAAAATAAACAAAAGAGTTAATACAAACCACATCTCAATCTAATCTATAGTAATATACATATTATAGAAGAACTGACTCATAGCTAAGCGAGACATCATAGTTTCCACGTCCACGTCACTCTTAAATACTAAGACAAAAGACTTCATTTGTAACATATATCTCATCGTACATAACAGAAGGGATATAAAAATTAGTATTGAAAAAAAAAATAAATGATTTACTCACGATTATTTGTTACTTGAGTACTACATGTTGGCAAAGAGTTCTTTGAATGAATTCGACTGATACGCTTGAGAAGAAGCTTTAACGGAGAAGGAATTATGAGCCAAGAAACAATATTAAGACCACCAAAAAGAGCAATCAATGTGATGATAATATATAGTACATTCATTCTTTTTTGATAACTAAATGAACAATATGCAGGTCGACATTTATGATAAAAATCAGTATAAGATATTGAATAATTCCATTTTTCAACCATTATTTCATCAACAATGACTTTGACACGGACGTTTGTTGGAAAACGACTGGATACTTTATTATTAAGTGCAGTTATATTTGTCTTTAGAAAAAGATCATTATCAGCTAACAGCTTTCGTAATTGATCAATGCAACTGGAATTATACCAGCATGTAAGTGTTGATTCCAATACAGAGTTGACTATCCAACAATCGATACGTAATCCTGCAATTAACATATTCGTGGATTCACCCCAAAGCATTAGTGAAGCATTTCGAGCACAATAAACCATTTTATGATTAATAATTTCGTATCTACTAGACGTGATGATTCTTATACGATTCAATTGAGATGGATCGAGTAGAGGATATTCAGTTTCTAGATCTAATTCAAAATTTGTTCTTAATCCAGTAATATACTGATTGACATGAATAACTGTATTGATTAGTAACATTCTATTAGAGAATGCAGCTCGTGTCGAATTGAAGAATCTGTCGATGAATGCATGTGCCTTTGAAGCGAACAGATCATGTGAAATAACTTGAGCATTAATAAACATTGTTGAGTAAAAACGACTAGTTTCATCAATAATCGTTAAATTTGCTAAATCACATAAAGCAGTCAATGTTCGAACGTGAGATGAACCAGCGAAGTGAATATTAGTCCATTGTCCATACTCCGACACAGGAAAACTATCATACCCAAATGCTCGAATAAAATCACTTGTACATAATTGATGATACATAGGAGTAACATGAATGAATTCTTTGTATGGAATTGCTACAACAGTACACGGACATTGTAATGTATTTGAATATTGTTGTTCTAATTGTTCATATTGTTCTTGAGATGGTGATATAATAGTTGTATTGATTGTTTGCATCGAGAAAGATGTGTGAACTATGAGAACAATAAGTGTACTAAGTAAAAATATCAGATAAAGCCTAGTTGTTAATCGACCCTGTCGAATTTGACGTTGATCTTGTGAACGATTGTTGAATAAATTGAATTTTATGATGTTTGCTTTGACTTTAGCAAAACATTGTATAAATCGAGTTTTAATTGATATGCCTAAAGACAATAAACATATTTTAAGAAAGTCATATGAACGAATGCTTTTTTTAGTATCCTACTTTCATTATATTGAGATTTATTTTTCATACAACATCGTGTTCTCTTGATGAATAAGATAAGATCAATTACAGAAGGAATAATCATACGCAATGCTACATTGAGTCCTCCGTAAAGAGACATTAAAATTGTAATAACATAGATCCAATCAAATTTGTTCGAATAAGTATAGCTACAATGTATTGGAGCACATTGTTTATAATAAGAATCGTATAGAGTTTCATTGAAAATTTGTTCAATGAAAAGATTTTCAATGAGAAATTTAATATTTGTTGTCGTCATAAAACGACTTGGTACGACTTGATTAAGTATTGAAATATTGATATATTGTGAATACATAGAGAGAATAAGATCAACACATGATTGATTGTAGAAACATTCTAATGATGAAGCAAAGACCATTTGAAGTGGTGTGCAATCAACTACAATACCAGATAATGTTTGATTCGGAATAATTTTATTAAGATCATAGAGACCACTTGTTTCCCACATATCATATAGATAGAAACTTCCAGGTATAGGACAAGTTCCTTCATGCATACAAGTACAAGTTGTATTCGATCCTTGCGCTATGTATCTGACGACTGCTGGTATTACAGACTGTGCTTTTCCACCTGGTCGATAGTTAAATGTACGTAGAACATAGTTAGTTGAGAGGCCTGTTACTAATCCGTTGGCTATAGAGATTTTTTTAAAAGTCGATAAGAGTTTCATGGGACTATTTGATATCATTTGAATTGTTAGATCAAGAGCAGTGCTTGTCTTTATTAACAGTATATCTTCAGGTAAGATCATTGAATTGATTAATGGCAAATGTGAGAAGTCATTGAGTGTATCAGAAATTATTTTTGTTGAGCTATAACAAACTGCAGCAAGTAATTGGCACATAGCACTTAAACTAGTTCGTACATCCATTGGCCAGATGAATGTTGTATTAGTTTTAAAAGTAAAATCAATCCACGATTGAGAAATAAAGTCACTGGAACAAACTTGATGAAATAATGGTGCAACATTAACGAATGTTCCATAAGGTAGTGCAAGTTTTGTACATGGACATTGTAATGTGTCTGGATATTGCTTTTGAAGTCTTTTGTATACAGCTAAACTTGGTGAATGTACGATTTTCTCTTTGATTAATCCATTAATAGATGTATAGAGTGTAAGAGTGAAAACTGAGATAAGCAATACCACAAGATATAAACGAGTAGAGAGAATCTCACGGTGAACAGTTGTTAAATCTGTTGATTGCGAATTGAAAAGATTTAGTTTAACGAATTTTCGATGTAGCGAATGATATAGTGATTTTAATGAGAACTGTCGAAAAATTGCGATAAACTTCATTGAATGAGGATGACTATGAAAGTATAAAAATAATTTATTTTCATCGTGATACATGTATTTATATAAGTTGTATCTGTATTCGCACATCTCCAAACAGAACTCAAGAGGTTCACAAAATCGGACAAGAGTGATAGAGACGGTATAGGTGGTTTAGAAAAATTCTATCTAGCGAGAATATAGGTATTACCATTTACATAATCATGAGAATGTAGATCTAGTTGTGAATATTGTGATCAATACTCAATAAAACTTCCCTTTACATTCATACCTTCAGCAGATCGACTGAATCTTCTGAAACTTTGTTATTGAGTTCTAGAAATTCTAATACGCTTAAAAACTAAGGTAAAATCTTCATATCACAATAGAAAGATGATAAAACAGTGATAACAGAAAAAAACGAATGTTACATTTACTAACCACGTTTTGCGAAGTTGTTGCATAATAAGATGTATTTTTCTTGTCCGTCAATGCAATAATTTAAATGAGAATATATTTGAAAGTTTGGAGGATTTCAGCAAAAAAAAGAAACGATAGAGCGATCTGTCGGCTGTATTTAACTAAATGGATTAATAGCATGAAAACGCCTATGTTGTGCGTCATTGACGCATATGTCGATTGTAGACTTTATAAAAATAAAATACTTACGTCAATCTTGTTAGCAAAAAAAACGGAGGTGGAAAACGCATTTGCATTGTAGACGTCATTCTTGTTAAAACAATGTCTCGGCAAGAGGAAGTTCAATTTAAATGGAGAAACATTTATCTTTAACTTTAAAGAGTAACTCTGACGCAAAAAGGAATATATATGACAGCATAAATCTCTCTCTTTCTATTTTTCTAACGAAATACTATTAACGCAGCTCAAATATACGTCAAGCTCGAACTACCCAGATTCTATTATTAACATACTTGCAATAACAATAATCAATAATAAAGAAAACTAATTCTATTCAATTTGATATTAGTCATGTCAGTGATGGATAGAAAGAAAAACACTCACATTGCACCCACACGCCCAGCTCATCACAGCTCACAGAGTCAAAGAGAAATCCTTTCACGGTACAGCCTACTGCGTAATAAGCATAAACGTCATTGTCAGAGCAGGGAATATAATATACATGACAGACTAATTTTAGCTATTTCTTTCTTTATAGACAGAAGTTCGAAAGACAACGAATCCATCAGATTCCTTTTTTGTCAAAAAAACAGTTTCTAACAGAGATGTTTTTGTTATGAGATACATGAAGAAAACAAAAGTAAATTCATCATATCATTTTTTCATCAAAAGAAAATGTGTTGCAGACAGTGACGTAGCCAGGAGGCGGCAAATGAGCAATTGCCCATTACATTTGGAGATTTACCGATTGAAATTTTACTTTTTCAAAATTATTTATTTATTTTTGAATTAAATTGTGACTGTATTTTTTCTTTAGTTTGAAGCACACATACACTCTTCGCTTCTTCTTTCTGTGAAGAATAAGGAAAAAAAGAAAAAAAATTGCTGCTTTATTTTAATTGTATGTTTGGGAGAACATATAAAAATTTACTTGAAATGAGTAATGACTGGAAAAAAATGATAAAACGAAGTAAGTAAAAAGAGGAACAGTGTATTATATACAAATGTTCGTTAAAGATTAATTTTCTTCGCAACATTGCCTGTATCAGCAGCTTCTGCTGAGAGAAGCTCCAGTTAATTATCGAGAATTAAAAGTCTTTGTAGATCAACAGTGAAACAAAACAGACCAAAGGGACTTGTTGCTCTTTACATTTTTAAAAGCCTCGATGTAGATGCAGATGAAATATTGAAATTATATACACAAATGAATTCTCGTCGTTCTGATTTTGGTATCTAAATCTGAAACATAAATTCTATAAATAGAGACACTAAAATACACCTAACTCAGATGTAAGATCTGAGTTTAATGTATGTTTGATTTAAAGAATATCATTTCATTTTTTCTGTATTTTTTCGACGCCAGAGAAGTTTGCCCAATAGTCTAAAAATCCCGGCTACGTCACTGCTTGCAGAAATATTTTTTTCCCACAAAAAATGTGAATTGAACTGAACGAAGTTGTTTATCCACTTCATTCTTCATTAATGGTAGAGCCCATCGGGTCCGGGCCTGAAAATTTTGTTTTTCCCGGGTCCGGGTCCGGATAAAAAGAAATATATTATCAAAATCATATTTTTATACTACTCGGTGAACATGAGAATGCCATTTTGGATTTGAAAACTGCTTGATAGGTCTTCAGAAAACTAAATCAAAAACCTTTTTTCCTTTTTTTTTTGCTCGTTAGTTTTGGTTGCTGTATAGTTAAGACTAAAAAATTTTCTAAAGGTACAGTTCGAGTTCAGACTAATGCTCGTCGAAATCGGATCCAACTTGGACTCGGACCGGGCATCGGGTCCGGGTCCGGGTCTAAAAAAAACGTGGACCCGATCGGCTCTAATTAATAGATATGAAAAACAAGTAGAGAGAAATTCATTACATTACATTTTTAATCGGAAGTAGAATATCCAGCAGATATAGTTTTCCTGGAAAAATCTATGTCTACTGAACCGGAAGAAACTGTCCATCAATTTCATTCTTCATCAACGGAAATAAAAAGTACATAGAGTAAAATTCATTACATTACATTTTTAATCGGAAGTAGAATATTTAATAGACATAGTTTTTTCCCGGAAAATGATGTCTACTGAACAGGAAGAAGTTGTCCATCAATTTCATTCTCGATCAACGGAAATGAAAAAAATGTACAGAGAAGTTCAATACATTATATTTTTAATCGGAAGTAGAATATCTAGTAAACACAGTTTTCCTGGAGAAACCTGTGTCTACTGAACCGAAAGAAGTTGTCCATCGATTTCATTATTCATCGACGGAAATGAAAAACACATAGCGAGAAGTTCATTACATTACATTTTTAATCGGAAATAAAATATCTGGCAAGCATAGTTTCTTCCACGGAAAGTGTTCAGTTGTCAGAGAAAAATTTGTTCATCCATTTCATGCTGTTCACACAGACGTGAAAAAGACATAGCGATAAAGTTTTCAGATTTCTTGTCAATAATCGATTGATAGATAGGTAAAAGATATTATTTTTATTCGATTTTATCTTAATATTAACCTATTTTTCTATATATACGTAGAAATCATAATTATAGCCTAATATGAAAACTATGAGCGTTATCTTGGTGTACTTGTTCATATACATTTATTCTATTTTGTTCTAAACTGTATCAGTGTGCGTACAAAAGAAACATTTTCTTCGTAATCCGAACTACACATAGTAAGAACGTGAGCGTTATAAATATTTTTTCTATCTCTCACTTCTTATTGATCTGCATAACTTTGTATAGGATGCAGTATTTTATAATAGACGAGAACAGTTTATTGAAGTATTGATCGTTTTGTTCACTGCTATTTAAGTTTAGCTAAAACCCGTTCATAGGAGTGTCCACTTTGGAAAGGATGGATTCCCAGATCGAACAAACATGGTCATAAACGACCGTGTGAAGAGAAATACGGTCGATTGTGCACCTGTAGAGTGTGGGTGAAAGTGAGTCATGATAGCATACTAGTCCGTCATCCACACTCATATTTACACCCACGTATATTCACGGCCACCCTTAAGATAGTTAGTATTGAAAAATCGTGTATTAAAAGTTTTTCTTTTTCTCTAGTCTGAAGATCAAAAGTTGCAGGATCTAACATCAATAGACTTTGCTTGAAAATTCTCGAAACTAATATATATACGTATAAAAAGAAAAAGAAACAAAATCTATACTCATTCTATCAACACAAACAGTTTATCTCATCCGTTGTGTGATCTTGTGTTTCACTACACAAAGAAGAGGAAGAAAACACAACAGTTGCAAACTAACAAAATGGAATCAATTTTGTGTCTTACTCTCTTTATTTTATGTACACTATGTAGTGTGATTAATGGATCACATTTCCGTGGTGGTATTATTTCATGGTGAGTATACTCAATTAACATTTGTTTTTTCATGCAATCTTGCATATTTTTTATTTTCTACATTCATTTTCTTAGGCGTCCGATAAACAATACAGTAACGGGTACCACTACACAAATTCTCGTACATCAGAGATACTCTTGGGCTCGGAACTGGCCCTCTTTTCCTTCGCCATATTGCACGGAAGTGACTGTTGCTGCTCAAACACCTATTGCGGTCTCTGGTGCTTATACAACCTGTTTAGCAAACTGCTCAAGTTCTAACTATCCCTCAGGTGGTCTTTCAGCCAATATGATAACTACAGATTGTGATGCAAACCCGATCATTCAAACATGGACTGGCGAACGTTACGATACTTTGACAATGCCTTTGACAACATCAATTACAATTGGCTATCAATCAACTGCATGGTTTGCTTCACTCTATATTGGCGCTAATGATCCTTGGTCAATTGTCGGTCGTCTGAATTTAGCCTTACGACCCGATGGTTATATTAATTCGAGTCCTGTTACAACTACATTACCGGTAGTATTTTATCAAAGAAATGTATCAGTAGTTCATGTTGTTCAAATGGCAGATAATGATGCTACTGATATATTGATATGTCGTTGGTCCAGTTCAGCTGCTGGAACCAATTACAATCGAGTTGATGAATGTGGAGGTATTTGCCTTGGACTGCCGGTTTCCACTGTATTGATTGGATTCAACTGCACGTTATCTTTCACTTTGCCAACTGCTAATCTCTATTATGCCTGTGCATTGCAAATTGAAGATTATTTTAGTATTACCTCCACGACTCCAATGAGTTCAGTTCCGGTACAATTCTTATTCTATGCATACAGTCCTTCCGCTGGTGTATGTGCACAACGTCCCTCAATTATCGGTGTCCGTCCAAACAGAGGTATGAATATATCTTCTAATCTAAACTAAATTCAAACATTTATTTAATTCTCTTTAGCTTGCATTGGAGTTCCAGTCGGTAAGTACAGTGAATAAATGCCGTTTCTTCTCTTATATTTAAAATCAATGTTTTAGGTGTTCAGCTCAATGAAACTGTAATTGCACAAACATACTGTCCCGGCCAAACAATTGTTGATTTTGTCACTACTTCACCTATTGGAATGACACATAGTGCTATTAGCAATCCAAGTTCTGGTAAGCAGTTGACAGTAGTTTGTTAGAATATGCAAATTTTTCAATTTGAAATATACTATCTTAGATATATGGGTAATGACAGTGACATGGACACCATCACAATCAGGTTCTCAAGGTTTTTGTGCTGGTGCAATTGATATTAACAGTCTACCGTCAGACCCATGGTGTGTTACATATTTAGTTGGTTTTATTTCACCTGAGCTCATTCAAAGTTCAGCGTCACCAGTCGGTATTATCTTCCAAAATCAAACTATTTTTTCAATTCAAAGTAATTTTTATTATTGTAATGGAAAAATACGAGTGTCAACTATATGATATGGAGGATTTATGTTGTATATATTCTTTTTTTCAGTGCTTATGAGTGATAATACTTTCAAAACATCAGAAGTCCGTCTGTATGTAAAAAAAACTCTAACTTTGTCAATTTCATTAGTTATATATATATAACTGATAACTTAATGATGTCTATATTTGATCTGTTTATAATGAAACCTTCTTTGTCGAATGTTTGAAACATTATTTGTTAAGGATTTAATTATATTTATATATTTTAGCCACAAGTGTAGTTAAGCGTCCGTCACGTACTGGTACTAATATTTATTTCACTGATT
>CAJNOI010000014.1:622572-634797 GCA_905250115.1 Adineta steineri | reverse complement strand
TTCTCAATGATGTTTTCAATTATATTTATAGCATTTCTTTCTCTTTTCTATTTATTATTTAGTGGAAAGATTTCTTCTTGTTCAAGTTTATTAGATACGGCACGTATGTTATTTGAGATTATGTTGATGAAATTTGATGCACATGAATTAAGTGAAGCATCCGCATTTCTTGGTCCATTTTGTTTTAGTTTATTTATTATCTTGGTGATATTTATTTGTATGAGTATGTTTCTTTCAATAATTAATGATAGTTTTCGTCTTGCAAGAGAAAATGTCGATCCACATAATCAACAGATCTTTTCATTTATGTCGAAAAAATTTCAACGATGGACAGGTACTTTCATAGGATTTAATTAAAGAAAAATAATTTCTATTATTTTTTATTTAGGCTTGCAAAGAATAACGGATGAAGAAATTCAAGAAGAACGAGATACAATAATGCGGTCGGAATATTTACATCCAATTGAAAATTTTCCAGAAAAAATCGATCAATTCTTAGATGCAATCAATCGAGTATGTTTTACTTCTTTTTATATCATAAATATATTTATTATTTTTTAGTTATACATGTCACAACGAATGGAAAGAGAAAGATTAAAAGAAATTACTATTTAATATTGATTATCAAATAAAGATAAAAGACAATTTATATTTTTTTGCTTTTTTTGTATTCGTCTGTCTCTGTTGTTTGTTTCAGTACAATAAATATCTATTATTTATCTAATCACATTTGTTTATAGCCAAAAAGTGTAGTGTGAATATATTACAATTAAGAGTATGGATGTGATACAGATATAATACCCATACCCACACCCACACCCACCCACACCCACCCACACCCATCCTCACCCACACCCACCCACACCCATCCTCACCCACACCCACACTCTGGATGCCGCTATTACCAATGCTGCAGGTGGTGCTGCTCAAATTTTCTTAAATCCATGCTAAATACAATGACTCCTGAACTTGTACTTTTTTTTGTCCGTAATTTAATTTCTTACTTATTATATTTCCTATTTTACAAATTTTTTTAATGTAGTTTATTAACTTCTTATCTCCTTTGTGCGTATCACAATTATAAAATAAATTTGATCTTACTATATTGGAATCTATTTAAAAACTTTAGTGATGTACTAGCATCGACAAAGTTTATTAAATGACAATTGCAGTTTAAAAATAAATCTTTTCAAACTATTTGTGTTGTGAAAGTTATATATATATACGATATTATAAATATAGTAAAGATAGGGTTAAGTTAGATGTTATTTTAAATTAAATACCATTCAAAAAAGTATAGAATACATTTACACAAGCTTTGTAGTTGAAATCAAAGATGATTTACAATAATATTCTTGTTTATTCAATAGTTTGTCACGTGTTATTCATCAGCTGATGATGTATATCATCATCCAGCTTTTGAAAAGAAGCTTTTTTTTCAATTACAAAGTTCGCTATTTGAAATTAAATCCTCTTATTTTTTTATCTTAACAGAATTATAAATTTATTTGAGACAATTATATCTCGTTCAATTACTTTGAATATATTTTGAAAGAAATCATTGATAGATATATGACTTTTTTACATAATAAATAGATAATAGTCATTGTAAATTATTCGATAGTGGTATCATATTTAATTTTAATACTTAACCTTTAAAAAAAGAAGTATTGAATACCCCACTGACGAGTTTTTGAATCAATATAAACATTTATAAGAGTATATATCAATGTTCACTGGAACTTGTATAACTCTAATTATATGTAATTGTCAATTAGTTCTTAACAATCATTTTTGTTGACATATTTATGCATAGGTAAAAGATTAAATAAATAGACGATCAGGTGACTGATGAAGATTTTTAAATCTTAATATCGCTAAAGCTGTAATGAAAGTATTTTTATAATCTTTATAAAATTAAAAAACACAAATTAAATTGATAAATAAGAAAAGACAAAAAATAATGTCTAGAAGTCGTTTAAAAATAACTTGCTCTGCTTTAGAAAAAGTAAAATATATAAATTTGGATACAGATAGCTTAACACTAATGCGAAAATAATAAAATGTTATAAATAAAAATATTAAGTTGATCTTTTAGTAAACCGATTTTCTCGACTTCAAATTAATTTCGGAGGAAGTGTACTTTTCTCCTACTCGTGATGATACTTCTCATTAATTCAGGAAGTAGATTACTTCGACAAAAAGAACAAGAAAAAATTCTGCTACTTGAATCACATCATTGTCACTTTTTTTTATTTTTACTTGTACTATGAATATGAATGAGCATAATAAATTCACTGCTATCACTGCAAAATGTGACACAGAAGACAATCTTGGATATGACTTGATTTCCATGTATCACATTCTATTTGACATTAGCTGTATCACTGTTCCTCTTGGAATCATTTTCAACATCCTTTTCTTGATTACTTTCATTTGTCAAGCAAAAACAATCTTTAATATCAATAGTCAAGCACTTCTGTTGGCTTGTCTTGTGAAAGTCTTACTTTCCATTCTACAGGGACCAATAAAAATATACTACTATTATAATAACGGATGTTTACCTGCACCAAACACGCCTCTGTGTGATCTTAGCGTCTATCTTGATTATATTCCAACACAAATCAATAATTTTCTTGTCGTTCAAATGTCAATTGAACGCTTCTTTCTTGTCGTAAAACCCTTTATTTTTCATCGACCACGTCATCAGTATTGTTCATTTGCTATCTTTCTTCATTATACTGGTCTATTTATGTCTATTGTCTTTCCAAGCCTTTACTATCCAATTATCATTAAGACTGGAGCGGCAGCAACAATGCATTTCGACAGTTCTTCACAGATAGAAACCTGTGATCTATCGTATACAGTTGACATTTACGACACATTTGATTTATTGATTACATTTGTACCATATTTTCTTATTTTATTCACCTCTCTATCTCTCATTGGCGTTGTTTCATATCGGAAATATGTACGTGGCAGTCATCAAACAAGACAAACTCGTTCACGGAGCCAACGACGTATTCTCTTTTCCTTGAAGATTTTTCTCATTTGGTTTCTTCTGACATGGTCACCTTGGGTTTTCTATGATTTTTTCCAAACAATACTCAACATGACCTATTCTGTTTATATTGATGAAATTACAACATTCATCGTGTATCTAAATCATAGTTTTAGTTCAACAATTGCTTTAATTACTTTGAAAGAAATGCGTCAGTTTTGGTTAGACAAGTTAAGCTTACGACATGTTATTTCTAAAGCCCAAAATCGTGTTGTACCTAACGATGCGGCTAACGTTAATCAACCCATCCGACATGTTCAAACACGCCTTGCTGTTGTTATTAATTCATAGTATAAACAACAAAAAATAAACGTTCATGGTGTGTTAATAGAAACAACATAATTAAGTTATTAAAAATAAGAATATAGATGGATGCGATAGTTACATTTATTCTCTAAGTTTAAAATAAATTCTGTAAATATCAATCTAATATCATATCCATAAATATAAATTAGTACGAAAAAATGGTTCCACAAAGTTATGTTTCATCCTGCTGGAAAAAGAACATATATTGATAACATTCGAAATTAACTTCTAGCAAAGGAAAAATATCCTTTCTTGTGCAGAATTAGACGACAGGCTTAGAACGAGTGTATGTAGATAAATGTGTGAGATATATTTATTGAGTGAAATATGAAAAAATATTTTATTTACTGGTGTTTTTCTCGTCAAATTAAGCAATAATCATGTTCAATACTATTATAAGAGAGTATATAAAAATTAAAATAAACGTTCGTGAAAATAATTTGTGCCGTCAAGTGAATATTTCGTTCATTCGGTTCGAACGTCCTTGTGGTCTAACTAAATTGAGTAATTCAACTAAAATAAAGAAAACAATATTTAATAGAAAAACAGCTTTCGTGATTCTTAATAGAATTTACCAGGAATTTGAAAGACAATGGTTGAATTTTTCTCCGCTGCAATATGTGTTAATGTTTGTAAGTAACGTAATTGTAATGCCACAGGGGATGATGAAATAACATCAGCAGCTTCTTTTAATTGTCTTGATGCTTTTTGTTCACCTTCAGCAGCAATAACTTTTGCTCAAGCTTCTCGACTTGCTTCAGCTTTTGCAGCCATTGATCGTTGCATCGATTGTGGTAAACGAACATCCGTACTAACAAATAATATAAACGAGAACTTTTGATTAAAAAATCTCGTAAATAAACATACATTTCAACACGTTCAACTTTAATACCCCACGATGAGGTTCCTTCATCCAAGTGAACTTCCATTTGATTAGCAATTGCTTCTCGATCGCTTAAAATCTCTTGTAATGTTTTTGTTCCAAGCATATTTCTTAATGATGTCTGTGCAAGTAATTGAGTTGCAGACCGAACATTTTCGACTTTAGTGACAGAACCAACCTAAATTGAACAATATTATTTTCTTTGTCAAGCAATCGAAAACTCTTTACCGGATCAACAATACGACTGTATACAACAGCATCAACTGAGACTGTTACTGAATCTCGTGTTAAAATCTAATTAATCAAACAATTCCAAATAAAATTAAAGATCAAAAAGAGACATACTTCTTGAGGTGGAACATTGAATGTTGTTGTTCGTAAATCAACTCTTATAATTGTATCCACACAAGGTACAATAAAAAATAGTCCAGGACCTTTTGCACCACCTAAAATAAAAGTTTTCTCCCTATATAATCAATAGACTTGAACAACAAACCTTGTAAAATTCGACCAAGACGAAAAATAACCGCTCGCTCATATTCTTGAACAACCTAAAACAAATCTCATTTGAGTTTTCTATAAACAACGCATTATCACAGACATTAATGCAAAAAAATACTGTAATTGGAAATGTGAAAACGATAAGAATATAAGAACAAATTATTAATATCCATCCACATATATCAAAACCACCATCATTTGATTGATTATAATCATCATTTACTAAATAAATCAAAAGAAGTTATTTTAATCAAATTTTAGGTGTTCATAAAATACTTGAAACTTTTGTCATGGTATTCACCGGATAGACACGATCTTTAAAAATTACAGATTAAATTTTTTTTCTTTTGTTCTATTACAAGAATACTTACTTTCGTTACGCGATGTAGGAACTTCATTTTTCGATGATCTACTCGTTGCCATGTTTTTGCTTGATTCAATATAGAAAATGATTTTTCTCTTCTTCTTTTATATCCTACTATGATGTCTGGTTGCTGACGCATATATTACTTTATACTGACGTAAACGAACATAAAATACTAAAGATTTTTATGTATACGTCAAACACCATACAACATGCTAAATTCAACATAAGAGAAAAAAAAGTACTCAAAAAACAATTTTTTTATTTATTTTTGTCTTTGACGTCACCATTGTCGACAATACCGACGACCGCATTCGTTTTATTTTTATTTGAAATACGTTTTGTTGACGTGATTCAGCGAATAAATATAGAATCTACTTTTCAAACATTATTTCTTCATTCATTGGCAACTGTTGTTTAACTACATATCAGAAAAAATTATCTCTTTTTTTTCAATAAAAATAAACTGATTACAAGTGGACGTTTGAGATTATAGTTGAGTTATAAATGTAATGCTGTTATTCTTACTCACATTAACTCATTTGAATATCTATGTTCTTTTTATATATGTTAGGAAAGTTTTATAAATAGTATTCAAATGTTTTTTTTTATCAAGTTAGACAAGATGCAGTAAGATTCGATTCAAAACTGTTCCAACAATTAAAAATTCTCTCTCACTAATCTATCAGTGTACGCATGAATCAATGAATACAATATTAAAACCGAAAAATATCATTTTCGTAAACACAAAACAGAATTAAATTAATTTGAAAAACAAAACAAGACAAAAATCTAGATAAATGTACCTATCAAGCAATTTTCTTAAGCCATCCATTGTGATGAGTACTAAATAAGTATTCTTTGGCGGGATCAATAACAAAACGTCCTTGACCTTCATTTTTTAAAAACCAATTGACAGCTTCTTGTGGTCCATTGCAAGGTCCACCCAATTTCGGTTCAGCACAAAACATAGTATGCCATTTACTTGATAATCGAGTATCTTGTACGAGTATATAATTACCGATATTTGACAAATAATTCTGATAATAGACTAATTCATCATAGACACTTTCAGCATAGTGATTACCATCAAGCGAAATAAATACATTTGTAGGTTTCATTTCGATAAACGTACGATTAACGATTGATTTTGCTATCTCCGTTGTACTTCCATGCGGAATAAAAGTTATATAAGAAGCAAGAAGTGGATATCGACTAATAAATGTCTTTGCTTCTCCATTTATATCCATAGTTACGATTTTAAATGGACGTATTGTTTTTGTACTTGCATTATATCGATATTGATACATGACTGAAGCAAAGAATAGAGCAGCGCCACCACGATAAGTACCTGTTTCAATAACTAGATCAATATCTTGATCATGTAGAATCTCGGCAATTGTAATTGCATCATTGGGATTTTGCAGAAAGTGAACTCCAAGAAATGATTTTTTTTGCCTAAACAAAAAAATATAATTCATTAATAAAAGTAAAAATATTTTGACTTAACTGACAAAAATATTAGGAAAAAACAAAATAAGCTGAAACAATCGGTTTTTAATACCTACGGATTTTCACAGTTGCACGAGATCTTTTTTAATATACATATGATAGAAGTATGAAGTAACAGTCAGTAACAAATAGTTCAAACTATATTTAGCTTCTAGTGAGTCTTTAACTTTTAATGGTAACTATAAATTTATCAGTTAAAAACGTTTAGGTTTATATCTATTGATTTTTCAAACCATGAAAATTCACCATAAGACTCACCATTCTCTGTTCAATTCATAAAATTTATAGTATTCTTCATAGAATTGAGCTATATTATCATAATTAATGCTGAACTTTGGTGATAAATTAGATTTTGACTGTTCATATGTCGAAGATGATGGAAGTGTAGTTGGAGCACTAGTAATCATTTCTGTTGTTTTGATTTGCGAATTCTGTTGTAACCATAGAGTACAAGTAACACCAATTATAAAACCCATAAGGATACCTTGATATGATTTGGTAAACATATCGAAAGAGATTATCTAAATAAAAATAGAATGATAAATAATAATAATAATAGTTGATAGTTTTACACGTTGTATACATAATATAAGTTTAAAAAAGCTAGTCAACAGAACATCAATGAGCAAAGTAGAAAAAAAAGAGATGCAGATGCAAATATATCATTATAGTCTCGCGCTTTTTAAATAGTTTTCTCTTTAATATAGATCAATTGTATATCTATTCCTATGCTATGTTTAAATATTAATCGTTGAGTAGATACTTTTCTATAGTTTATTCTATTGAATTGATGTATATTTGTACTTTCTAAGAAAAAAGAATTAAAATCAGTATTTTTTATATAAACGATTTTAGATTGCAGTTCATATTAATGTGAACTGTTTAGTTAATTTAGTGAAGAAAACATTTTGATGTCAACATACTTAACCCATGTAAAAAATATTGACGTAAAAATCAACTGAAAAATGATTGTAATCGGTTAAAATTTGATTAAAAATCTGTTTAAATCATGTACCTTTAATCGATTTTTGACATTTTTAACCAGTTCTAATCAGATATAACCGAGAAAAACTCAACTTTTCTTGATTATTATGACAAACTATAACTACAATCGATTAAGAATTCACAAAAATTGATTGTAATCGATGAAAACCGAACTATATTTTTTTATCTGTCATTGGCAAAAATCAATTATAATCAATTTTTGTGAATTCTTAATCGATTTTAGTTAGAGTTTGTCATAATAATCAAGAAAAGTTGAGTTTTTCTCGGTTATATCAGATTAGAACCGGTTAAAAATGTCAGAAATCGATTAAAGGTGTATGATTTAAATCGATTATAATTTGATTTTTCTTTAAATATTTTTACATGGGTTTGACTGTATTAAAATCATTATATTTGTCAAAGGAGTAGCCCTTTTCTGAGAATGCAAAGGATGTAATAAAATTTCTGTAGCTACCAACTTTCATCAAATTCTTGATTTTTCTCGAATAAATCTTTAGATATCAATAAATACCTCAAAAGTAAAAAAATTTTTAACGATTACATCTCCATATTCTAAGCGAACGCAAGACGCGCAAAAAAAGAGAAATCAAAAGTTTACTCTCCATACATCATTAAAAAAATATTATGGAATTAATTTCAATAAATACGCCTTTATACTCCCCGTTATCACAAGAAGCGCAAAAGAAAAGAAATCAAAATTTTACTCTCTATATATCATTAAAAAATTATTATAAAAATAATTTCAACAAAGACGTCTTCATAGTCTACAGTATCGTAAGAATGCTTTCTGTTTCTTCACTCTTTTTAATCAATTTTGTTTGATGATTTTGATGAACATTTACATTTTAATCAATTTTATTGGATGAACATTTGCATTTTAATCAATGAAAATGAAATACATCAAAAACAATTTTTGTTACATTCTCAGAAATGTCCTTTTTTCTCGTTTTTATTCTTTGGGTAGGTCATAGAAAAGAAAATTTTAAACCCATTTTTATTAAACTGATAGAATAAAATGAAAAATAAAATGCACCACCCTGGAAAGAGAGAGAGAGAAAGAAAAAAATGACAATTTCTTCTGAGTTAAATTCATTTTATCAACTAAAAGTGTTGTTAGTTATAGTATTGAGAAGAGTTTCTTTATTACTTTTATTACACAAACAATTGAAGATGATATTCAATCAGTTTTAATGAATAGATGGAAATTTCAATGTGCTACTACAACTTGTTTATTTTTAATATTATGAAGTATAAATAGATATTTGTTGAAATTATTTCTGTTATAGTTGAATTACTATTTCTAAATTATCGTATTCAACTCTTTTTTTTGCAATGATAGAATTCAAAAAGATAGTTAATGGTAGATATAATATTCTTAATTTTCACCGTTACTTCTAATTTATAAAATTTTTTTGAAAATTTTGACACGCGAAGTTTAAAATTAGTATCAATTTAGAATTTGCCATCTCATGGAAAAGACCATTAATACAGTTAAATGGAATCTTGAATAATATTCAAAGGTTTCTATACAGATCTGTAATGCTTGATCTGCTTATAATTCTATGTCAAACGCATAGCATCTGTTCTCATAATACTATGAAAACATGCACACATGTATGAGAAGGTTTTTCATAGATAATATCTATCCCCGATACTGTATTGGTATTGTTAAATTCCTAAGTGTAGCAATATTCATATCGCTAATGAAGTATTGATAATATAATGAATCGTAGATTATATCATTAACGTAACTGGTCTATCTTCTTAAGACTTGTGTTAAAAGAATAATTACTTATACTCATATTTCACAGAACGTCGATTATTCCGATTAAAACATGTTTATTTAAAGTCAACTGCAAGTATTTTAAACCTTTTTGTGTTTTGACATTGTTGAAAGAATACTTATATTAGACTATGAATTTTGTCTCCTGACAAGAAACGGTGCAAGGAATTATGATTTGATTTTATTCACGGCATTTTTGTTTATATACACGTCCGTCAATATTGACTTAATATCTTTGTTCTCTACGGTTGAGAAATGAGAGAAAATGTTTTATGACACTGATGCACTAGAGGCGTAAATGATCGTTTTTTTATCGCGTGGTAAAAGAAAAAAAAATACAGTGAATATTAATCTAAAAGTAAAGAAAGAGAATACACTTAATTATCTTACTGTCATTATATCTACTATACGATGAAAATATTATTATTGATAATAAGATATATAAGAGTACCTTTCATATGTAATAATTTTCATATAGAGAATTAATATTTTTCTAAATTTTAATTACAAAATATACAAAAAACTCGTAAAGAATTTCTTATAAATAAAAGAAAGTTTTACCTTGATAAAAAATTCAATTTTTTCACTGTAAATAAGAAATTGATATTTATTACATAAACTACTATGATGTTATATAAAACTACGCAGGCAGACAAAAAAAAGGGAAAAACGTGTTTAAACGTTCTGAAATTGACACACGCTCGAAACAAAAAACAAAAAATTCATCATCGAAATGTAATCGTTCGCTCATCAATTTTTCTAAAATGTTTTTAACCCATAGTCGAGAACCACAATTAACACGCAAACACAACGACAAAAACAAAACGTGCAAACGCCTCCTCTTCATATCCCACACATGGCGTAACGAGAACGTATACACACTTTCACCTATACAAAATACAAGCACCTTCAATCTTTGCAAGCTGCACACATGCAACAAAATTTTATTAATATATCCTACCATCAATCCGATAAATAGTTCCTTATAACTAGTGATATGAAAAATAAATCAAAACCACATCAGAAACTATTTCTATTGAAATAGTTAAAGCAATATATTCACATCTATATGAAAGATTACATAGAAAGAAATTTTAATGAAGCTATACAAAATACTAATCAAACTACATTTGAAACTATTTCCGTTGAAATAGATAAAATAATATATTCACACTTGTATGAGAGATTAAATAAAAAGAAATTCTAATGAAACTATATGAAATACTAATCAGAATACATTTATAGTGATAACTATTGAAATGAATAAAAAAGAGTATGAAATGAATCAGTTATATCGAATTGTTTTTTTCTATTTTATCTTAAAATCAAATTTAAAAATTATTTAATATTATTAATAATGATATTTATTTATGTTAAGTGAATATGTTGGTGATCCTCTGTTTTATACTTAGATTGTGATAAAGTAGTAATATGAAACAATTTTTTTACCTTTATTTTAACAATCAAATTAGTGAATAACTAAATCCCAGATGTTTTCAATAATTTTTTTCTCTATTCTTCTGCATACATGTGAAATTCCAGACAAAGATAACTGTAATCAAAACACCTATGTCTTTTTGATTTATATTAGAAAAAAAATAGAATTATTTTCCTAATTATAGAACTATGTTTGCACGACATATATAATTTTTTTAAATTTTAAGATTCTATCAATATTAATCTTACAAACTCGATCGAAACAATGTCAAACAGAATCAACTTCTCAAGAAAAAAAAATATATGAAAATTCATTAGTAAACAAAGTTTTTGACTCTAAAATGATATTGATGAGACTAAAATAACAATGAATACATTTATATTTAATGCGTTTTAGTGAGACATTAGTGTTGTTTTAGAAAAAATTTAATTGAAAATTTATGTAATATTCCGATCTTCAATAATCCTAAATCACGTAAAAACAATATTTTATTTTTTTCAATTCAGCTTTTAATAATTTATTGTTAAAATAAATTTAAGATTGAAAAAAATACTTGAGAATATTATTTTAAATTTTTAAATAGGATTAATGAGTAAAAATATTATATGTATATACATATATACACTCAATAATACTATTCTGTACTCACACGTGATGTAAATACAAAGGGAGTATTGCGTATACTTTACAAGGACAACGAACAAAACTGATATTATTTATAAACATATATTATAAATGCAATTTTCATCTGTCAATTCAAAAAAATAAGAAAAAGATTAATAACCACAAAATAGACAATGATCTCTGCTTTCTAACCAATCAGATATATCACACCATACAATTAATTGAATCGATTATTTAAAAAAAAACAGAAAATAATGACAACACAATGGGAAAAAACGTATGGACAATATATGAAAAAAGAAATCGAATATTGACAGTTCACAAAAAAATATTTTGATTGTGTGGTATATAAACACAGAAATTTGTGTGGTTTTTATACACAATTATTCTATTGTTAATCGTCGAACGAACTTTCATATATCGTATTTATCATCATGGTTGACGCTGCTTTTCTTCAAGCTGATTTTAATCAACAAAACAATTTTAATGGTGGTAATGGTTTTACATCACAATCATCATCATACGAATCATCATCATCATCATCAGGAGGAGCATTAGGTGGAGCCAACTATGGAGCTTCTTATGGAAGTGAAGCTGTTTCTGGTTTAGCTGGTGGTGCCGGATATGGAGCTGCAGGTTTAGCTGGTAGTTCCGAATACGAATCTTCAAGCTTTTCTAGCAGTACTGGATACGGAGCTGCAGGTTTAGCTGGTGGTGCCGGATATGGAGCTGCAGGTTTAGCTGGTAG
>CAJNOI010000014.1:587752-617554 GCA_905250115.1 Adineta steineri | reverse complement strand
AATTAGCATTCTCTCTTGATATATACTATGTCCTTACTTGCACTTTTCGTTCAGGCAGTCATCATACTATATCTCAGAGATAATCAAATCGGAGATGTTGGAGCGCAACATTTGGCTGATCTATTACGACATAATACAGTAATTCTCATTCTCTCTCCATCTGTATTATGTATTTACCTCCATGTTTTTATCTAGACACTCACCATGCTAAATCTGGAAGATAATGGAATCGGAAGTGTGGGAGCACAATATTTGGCTGATGGACTACGACATAACATAGTAATTACCATTCTCTCTTCATCTATACCATGTATTTAACTGTGCGTTTTCATCTAGACACTCACCACATTAAATCTCGGAATTAATTCAATTAGAGCTGTTGGAGCACAACATTTGGCTGATGCATTACGACATAACACAGTAATTAGCATTCTCTCTTGATATATGTCATGTATTTACTTCACTTTTTTATCTAGACACTGACTACATTAGGTCTGGAACATAATCAAATCAGAGATGCTGGAGCACAACATTTAGCTGTTGTATTACAACAGAACACAGTAATGAGCGTTCTCTCTACATCTATACCATGATTTTACCTGCACTTTTTCATCTAGACACTCACCACACTGGTTCTTGAATATAATTATATCGGAGCTGTCGGAGCACAACATTTGGCTAATGCATTACGACATAATAGAGTAATTCGTATTTTATCTTCATCTATACTATATCTATATCTGCATTTTTGTGCCTAGACACTTACCACACTAAATCTCAGAGGTAATGATATCAGAGCTGTTGGAGCACAATATTTGGCTGATGCATTACGATATAACACAGTAACTACCATTCTCTTTTTATTTATACCATATCTTCACCTAGACTTTTTCTTACATCTAGACACTCACCACATTAAATCTCAGATATAATCAAATCGGAAGTGTTGAAGCACAATATTTGGCTGATGGATTAAAATATAACACAGTAATAACTATTCTCTCTTTATCTATACTATATTTTTACCTGTACTTTTTCGTTTAGACACTTAATACACTAAAACTCCAGTGTAATCAACTTGGAGCCCACATCGAACGTGAAATCAATGAATATGTTGCACGCAATGAAAGAGAGAGTAAATCATAAAAGTTAATGTAGAATATATTTCAACAATGGATATATAGTTAGTGCTGATGATAATTATTTTTTTCTGATCGTGTAATTTTCATAAATGCCATAAATAAAACTGCTTGTTTTTCAATTTAATCTGTATTCTCGTAATGATGTTTGTTTAGAGCTTTTGCTATGATGGGAAAGAAATTATGCAAAACAAAACTCTCAAAGCTTGTTTTCAGTGAGGATGCAGCGGAAAATGTTTAGTAGGGCAGTAGCAAAACTCTCAAAGATCCTTCCTGATGATTTCGAACAATAAAAAGCCCTCTGTAGTAATAGTAAGATCCTGAGAATTTATTTCCAAAAATGCTGATGTAAAAGGTTCTGTTGGATGATACTGAACCAAGGGTGTGGATGTGGGTGTGGATATGTGGATGAGGTATAAAGATAATATACACGCTCACACCCATCCACACCCTTTATGACCATTTATGAAACTAAATTACAAGAGTATGATTTACAATATCATCAAATATTGAGAGAATTCAAATCTGATGTTTCAGCTGATAGCCAGAAAGTTCGTAATATTATTTTGAATGATATCAATCGATATCCGTTGTATTATACCAATCAATTAAGACAAAATGCTTCCAAAAGAATGCTAGATTTTTAAAGAAGACTTCAACGCAATCATCGACGTTCATCTTCAACAAAGGAAATTATTGTAGAAGATTATCATTGGTTGGTTTAGGTACATGTGGTTCATCAAGTTGATCATAATAGATACGCATCAATGAAATAAGTTCAGATATATCTGTTTCATTAGCTACATGGACAGTAATTGAGGACATCTTTCGTAAACTGATGCCATACGACTCTTATCGATTACTCATATTTAAATAAGAACAGAAAAGAACAACAAACAGGATTTCTTTTTATCAAAAATGACGACAGTCTCCGTCGAAGATACTCTTTGGAAGATAAATATTGTCAATAGAAAGTGATCGGTGGTTAAGTTATACACTTTCATTATTGATGATGCTGATTTTTTTTCAATCCTTGAAATTGATTTTAGATAATAATGAAAAATTTGATTGAAGACTTGCTTTTATTCTTTCTTCTTACGCTCATACTTTTCTCACCCTTTGTAATATTGTTCACATTTATTCTCTTATCCTATTTTTGGTCTTTACCAATGACATTACTCATTGGTTTGATTTATGGTAGTTGGATGTATATTGATCGATATACAGATGTTCGAGGAGGACGATGGTCGAATTGTTTACGTCGATTATCTATTTGGTCAATAGTTTCTAATTATTTCCCAATAAAATTAATCAAAACTGAAGATCTTGACCCAAATCGAAATTATATCTTTGGATATCATCCCCATGGCGCATTAACTTTCGGTGCTGCGGTCAATTTTCTAACAGAAGCAACACATTTTTCAACTCTATTTCCTGGTATTCGTCCTCATTTAATGATTCTTCGTTATATATTTCTCGTTCCATTTTCACGTGAATTATTTCTTAATTTGGGTAATGATAACATTATAAATCCATCATCGAACGTTTTTCTATTCTAGGTGCATGTCATGTCTCAAGAGAGAGTTGTCAATATTTCTTAAATGGTTTATCCGGTCAAGGCAATGCTGTTATTATTGTGTGTGGTGGTATGGCAGAATTGTATTTAACAGAATATGAAACGATGATATTCTATTTAAAAACGAGAAAAGGCTTCATACGACTAGCATTAGAAAATGGGTTAGTAAATATGTAATTAGAATAAATTGAAAAGAGGAAATTTTGTTTATTAGTGCATCATTAGTGCCGGTTATATCATTTGGAGAAAATGAACATTATCGACGATATAAGAATTGGATTTCAAATCGATGGACTTGGGGACGATCAATCATTGGTATTCTACCTCTTCGTCATCCTGTAACGACTGTTGGTAAGATAAGACTTTCTTTCTCATTAGATTCTTTAAAAAAATGAATTTTATCATATTCTATCAGTTGGTAAACCAATTCATGTCAATCAAATCATTGATCCATCTCAAACAGATATCGATCAACTTCATGATCAATATCTTCAAGCAATTGAACAGCTGTATGATACAAACAAATCAAACTATGGTCTTGAACATGTGAAATTAAAGATCATTTAGATAACATTTGAACAATGAAGCTGATTTCTCTTGATAGTCTTAAAGACTTCGATCAATCAATCATACATTGAGTAACTAACATGCGTGAAGGAGAACATCTGTTAAGCTCATATGTCAATAGCGTAATGTATATTTTAAGCACAAAATAAAATAAAATAGAATTATTCGATTATTTCCTGCATCACAAACATAAAGATTTCTTTCCTAATCAAATAATAAATCCTAAGGATAGTTTAAGTGATCTCCTTGACAATTTTCACCAATAACAATTCTATTCTTTCTTATCCTTTGGAGTAAGTTGTTTATGGCTATAACGATTTTATACGACATATATCGGTTATATCATTTCATCAATTTTTATTATGCACAATTATTTTTTATTTAATAAAGAATCAATATATTGATATATAAGAATCTTTCTTTTCTTGTAATTCTAGAAGATATAAATGACTATTTTTCATGATTAGAATTTTAAAGAGAAAGAAATGAAAAGATTTTTTATTTATATATTTTATATAATAATATTTATCAAATAGATTGAATTGTTTTTTTTAAATGAGGAAGTATTTGATTGATATAAATCTACAATTTATTGCATTTGGTGGGTGTGGTTGAAACAGAATAGCAAAACCCACACTTTTATCAACACTTTCAAAAGGTTCTGCCAGGGTCTACTAGGATCTATCAGGGTCTATCCCGCTTTATGATGCTGAGAGTGAGGGCGGAAATACTCACGCATAATCAAGACCCTATCAGGCCTTAGTAGAACCTTTATAGATTCTTTATGTATACTTTGTGGGTTATTCTATAACTTATTTGCTTTTATCAAAAGACACTCACTTTCTGAAACAAATTTTGTTCTACTGCATTGTAGTTTTCGTTTGCTTGCGACAAACTTGTTTATTTGTGTTGATAAGAGCGAACACAGGAGTTACCTCTTGCAAGGACAGATGAATACAAAGAACAGAGATAAACAACGTGCATATAAAGAATTTATTTTCATCTAATTCAGTCATTTTTTATTGCTTTAATCAGATTCTTATAAACATCTTATTAAACTTCTCCTCACTTTGTAAGGTAAGTTAATATAACTTGATCATGGCTGAGGATGTGTGAGATACAACACACACATATATCCACATCCACACATAACATTTAAGAACTCTATATTATTTGGTTTCTTAAATTAAAATGGCCACTGCTGTTCTACCAAATGATGATTTTTACACAAACACCAATGATAAGTCTCTAGAAATATTCTCTCTTATTTGGCTCGATGCAATTGTAAACGTTAAAGACACTCGAGACACAGAAGTGAAATTACGTTCGATTATTAATCATATCAAGAAATTTCAAGATATAAAACAATGTCAACGATATATTGAACAAACATCACAAAAAGATCGATTAGTAATTATTGTTAGTGGTCAATTAGGACAAGAAATAGTACCCCACATTCATCAACTTCGACAAGTTATATCAATTTATGTTTATTGTATGGATAAGAAGAGTAATGAACAATGGGCTTACAAATTTGCAAAAGTAAAACTATGCTGAAAGATTGTTATTCTATTTTATTATTTTTTCTACAGATAAAATCTGTTGTTGTTGATCTTAATGAACTTGTTTCTCAAATTACAACAGATCATAAAATTCAGAAAAAGGTAGAAGAACCATTATCAATCAATATTTTCACAACAAATGTTGGTACAGGTAAATCAACAACAGGAGTTAATGGACAATTTGTTTTTTCCCAAGTCCTCGTTGACTGTCTGCTACGACTAAAATCAACTGACATAGACAATAATGAACTTATTAGTCTTTGTAAGAATGAATACGAAGGAAATTATACTGAACAAAACAATCTTCGTGAATTTCAACAAGATTATTCACCCAATAAAGTTTTATGGTGGTACACAAGAGAAACATTCTTTTATAAAACTCTTAATGCAGCTTTACGTACACAAAATATTCATATGATTTTTTTATTTCGATCATTTATTCGTGATATTCATCAACAATTGCAAAAATCTCAATCTAAGCGTCCTTTGCAAGTGTATCGAAGTCAACTAATGTCAATCGATGAGTTAGATGGTCTTAAAAATAATATTGGTCAGTTCATTTCTATAAACTCAATGTTTCCACTAGTAAACAACGTACAACAGCTCTCTTCCTCCTAGGTGACATAAAAATACAGATTGATTCAGAACGAGTATTATTTGAAATAAATGCTGATCCTACGATAGTCACTACAAAACCATTTGCTAATATTAGTAAACATAGTTATTTTCCAGATGAATCAGAAGTTCTCTTTATGATTGGTTCTATTTTTCGTCTTAATTACATTAATCGTAATGATGATCAAATATGGATCATTAAAATGACTTTATGTAATGATGATGAACATGATTTAAAACAAGTTCTCATGTATATGAAACAACAAATCGAAAGTAGTGAAATGAATCTTCGAATATTAGGAAATGTATTATGGGAAATGGGAAAATTTGATTTAGCTGAGGAATATTTTATTCGTTCGTTGAAACAACTTCCACAGAATGATCCATTATATATCAGTTTATATGAGGACCTTGGTAAACTCGCATCACAGAGAGGTGACTATGATATGAGTGTGAAATGGCGTCAAAAATTACTTGCATTCAAAGAGGAAAACTCATTAACTATCAATGTTAGTACTAATAAAACAAACAATTCGATCGGTAAGTTTATTGAAAGAAAATCTCTGATTTTTAAACGAATGATCTATATAAAAACAATTTTTGATCACCGAAAACAATTTTTCAAAATTCAAAAAGATGAAACTGGTTAAGAGAAAGAAATATTCTTTTAACAAAATTTTGTTTTGCGTTTATCCGTTAGTCATTTTAGATGACAGTAAATTATTTAGAATTGAAATCTTATCGATACATTCAATATCGAATACCATAAACTCTATTGATACTTTGAGAAAACTACGTTTCGTACCACTTCGTCATTTCGAACTTTCGGAGCAGATTTCTGTTACGAACTTCCGACATAATTATACAAAATTTTCGTCACGGATGTCAGAATGATAAAACTGAAATTAATAAGAAGGATGTCCGTAATGAAATATATTCGAAGATCGTGAGTAGCATTTACTACCACTCCTTTAAGATTAAACAGAAACTTTGAATGGAAATCGGATTAACGAAGTGCGAGAGTCTATAACGATCAATACAGAAAAGTTATAATGAAATCACAAGACGATCGAAATGAAAACGACAGCATGTACGTGAAAGAGTTAAAGTTTACGCAGTGTCGAGAGAATTTTAAGTAATATGCTGGTCTTCAAATTATCACAGTCTATAAGAAAAATCGACAGAATAGTCATTGTATTCGTAATGATCTCCTGGTATATTCATTCACGAACTTTCTGTTATTCTTAACTTATATTCACAGGCGACATTCAATGTTGGCCGTTACGATCTCCAAAACTATATCAGGCACAGCAAAAAACATTTTATTCTGAACTTTGAATCAGTTCGCTAGGCTTATCTTAGTTTTTCTGTTATGATCTTTTTTGTACAACAATAATTGCCAGCATCCGTAACAACCTTCAAAAATAAAATTTATTTCCAAATTAATGCGAAAAATCGTCAAAAAAAATTCTGATTCCGAACACCCGGTCAAGCTGTCCAATGTTCGTAAAAGGTGGCACGAAACGTAGTACACCCTTTTGTTCACATTTATTCACTCATTTCATTCAGATATTTTTAAAAATCTTTTTTCTTTTAGAACAACCAGTTCTTGTCAATCATATTAATATCGACAGAAAATGGAAACAACATGGAATTACTATTGCTGGAGGAAATCGATATGGCAATCAATTAAATCAACTCGCTCGTCCTCGTGGTATCTATATTGATGATGATCATCAAACTATTTATATTGCTGATTGTTGGAATCATCGTATTGTTGAATGGAAAAATGGAGCAAATACTGGTCAAGTTGTTGCAGGCGGAAATGGACAAGGAAATCGAAGTGATCAATTGAATCGTCCGAGAGATATGATTGTTGATAAAAAGAATGATTCTATTATCATTTGTGATGATGGAAACAGACGAGTGGTAAAATGGTCTCGTCAAAATGGTAAAACTGGAGAAACAATCATTTCTGATATTGATTGCTGTCGTCTGACAATGGATAACAATCGAAATCTTTATGTCTCTGATTGGAAGAAGAATGAAGTGAGACGATGGAAACAAGGAGAGAGAGAAGGAACAATAGTAGCAGGTGGAAATGGTGAAGGAAATTATCTCAATCAACTCGATTGTCCTAGTTATATCTTCGTTGACAAAGATCATTCAGTTTATGTATCGGATCGTCACAATAAGCGCGTCATGAAATGGATGAAAGGTGCCAAAGAAGGTATTGTTGTTGCTGGTGGAAAAGGTCAAGAGAATAGTTTGACACAATTGTCTAATCCTCAAGGAGTGATTGTCGATCATTCGGGTAACGTTTATGTGGCTGACTATTTCAGTCATCGAATAATGCGTTGGCGTGAAGGATCATGCGAAGGTAGTATTGTGGTTGGCGGAAATGGAAAAGGAGAACAACAAAATCAGTTCAATTATCCCAGAGGTTTATCATTCGATGTTCAAGGTAATCTCTATGTTGTCGATTATGGGAATCATCGAATACAAAAATTTGGTATTGATTTGAATTAATTTTGTTGAGATTGATGATGAAATGAATAATTAAATTTTTTTGTGAAAATATTTTTATTTATTTTAATTGAAAACTAAATAAATGTAAAAATTCAAAATGAATTTTTGTTATTAATTGAATTAAGTTTGATTTATTGATAAATGTATCTTTTTCGATATAATTTGTTAAAATAATAAAATAAAAGTTTGATTTATTTGTTAGTTTTGTTGTGATTGATTTGATATTGTATTTTAATAATTAAAATAAATTTTGTGATTTGATTAAGATACACATAGAAGTGAGTTTCAAATTCGATTGAAGATGAGATAATCTGAGAGGATAGAAAAGTAAGATGGAATGATATTTTTGTGTTTTAAAGTTGTGTATATGTATGAATAAAAAAAATGAATGATAGGATGAAATGAAATAAAATTATCTTTAAAATAAATAAATTTGTTAATTTATTTAATTCGATCTATTGTGTTGATAATAATAATGATAATGAACTATTTGTTATTTGAATTTTGAGGGTGTGGGTGTGGTGGGTGTGGGTGTGGGTGTGAATGGGTGTGGATGCGAATGGGTGTGAGTGTGGGTGAGTATAAGATGATATTAATACACCCAAAACTATACCAACGCACATCTATACCCTATATCAAAACCCACCCACACCCACCCTCAGCATTCCAACCACGAAGAGAAGAGAATTGTTATTGTAAAAGATCAATATTGTTTTTTATGTCTACCATGCTCAGTATTTATCAGATCGGATAAAGGTGAATGTCATGTACAAACTATATTCATATTAAATAATTTGCACGTTCATTAAACAGAAATAAAAATGGTAAAATAGCATGAAATAATTTACAATTTACAGAATGAATATAATGTGAAACGGTCTTCGATAATGTCGAAATCTGATTAATGGCTATTGTTCGTCTATTGTTCGAGACGATATACAAGCTCAATACTGTTTCAGGGCGAGGGTGTGTGTGGATCAAGAGAAGATAGATATACTCACACTCACATTCACCCATCTTATTTGTCATAGTCATTACATGTAGTTGCGCAATAAATGTGTGTGTATGTTGATAAGAGTCTGTTGTGTTTATTGACAAAGAAAGATGAATAAAAAAAAAGAGACGAGATCAGTTACCTTTTATTTCGTCGTAAAAGCAAGGTATGTACCACGTGAGTGTCTTATTCAAAACAACTTCCGAAACAGAATAACGCATTATTATCAAATAGACGCTTAAAAAATTTATAGTTAGAATGAAGAAAAATGTTGTTTTTTATACATTCTTTGTTTTTGTATATCAATTAAAAGGATTTCTTGATTCCTCATGGACACTACTGATGAAGCCAATGTTGCACAATATATTCAACGTTTGTCAGACATAGATATAGAACCACTTGAAAAGCTTATGCCTATTGATGGATATGAAGATATGCCTCTTGTTCCTCTTGATATTGCTCTTGAACCACTGGTTTCTTCGATATCTGGTATTCATATTTATGCATATTCTGCTAAAGAGCGATGTAAAAATCCACCAGCTAATGAATTGACAATTGATGAATCAGCTTCCATTATGCTTTATTCGATGGATTCGAAGTTCGGAAATAAAAGTTTTCATGTTATATTGAATGAAACATTAAAATCAGCAGATAAGAATAAACTCGAACCATGGCTTCTCTATCTGAAATTATTTTTTACTGCCCTTTCTCATCTTCCATCTACGCGTCGACAGGTTTATCGTGGAATTAAATTAGATTTAAGTAAAGAATATCCAGTTGGTGAAACAATTGTATGGTCAGGATTTTCTTCCTGTACAACATCAATTAATTTTGTACAATCAGAATTATTTTTGGGCACAACAGGACCGAGAACGATATTTAGTATTACATGTTATTTTGGGAAAGATATTGGAAATCATTCCTATTATTCATCAGAAAATGAAACTGTTATTTTTCCTCCTACACAATTTAAAGTGATCGATTGTCTCAATCAAGGTAATGGTCTTCATATAATTCAACTTCAAGAAATACAACCATGCTTTTCTCGTCTGCATGCACCAGTGTTTTCTTCAATTTCAAAGAAACCATCTTCTAGTGAGTGATTATTAATCAGTGAATATCTTATTGTCGTCTATTTTAGAATCGACATTTAACTCAATTATCGACCATAATACAAAATGAAAACAACGTGGTGTTACTTTGACTAAACGTCATTCTCGAGGTCCAAAACCTGATTGTCTCTATTTTCCATACAGTGTATATGTCGACGACGATCAAACTATTTATATCGCTGACCATGGCAATAACCATGTTATAGCATGGAAGTATGGTGCTACCAGTGGTCAATTAATAGCTAGTGGAAATGGAAGTGGATTTAATGGGAGTGGATGTGAAACGAATCAATTGAATAAGCCAATAAATGTGGTAGTTGACAGAAGAAGAAATCATGTTTTTATTTCCGATTCAGGTAATATGCGCGTAGTGCGATGGCCTTGTGAAAATGGCACAAATGGAGAAGTAATCATTTCGAATATTTCTTGTCGAGGGTTGGGAATAGATAATAATGGAGATCTTTATGTCTCTGATTGGAAGAAGAATGAAGTGAGACGATGGAAACAAGGAGAGACAGAAGGAGCAATAGTAGCAGGTGGAAATGGATGGTCGTAATAATCGTGTGATGAAATAGATGAAAGGTTCAAAAGAAGGAATTGTTGTTGCTGGCAGTAGGAACGATCCAACACAATTTCCATGCTATAAAGGATTGGTTGTTGATCACATGGGTACAATATATGTGGCTGAAACGAGAGCTCACCGAATATTGCGTTGGTGTAAAAGAACTTCACAATGGGATGTTATTATCAGTCAAACGGAGCAAAGACACGAAAATGAAATCGAATGGCCTGAGGATTTATCAATGGATCGACAAGGAAACTTTTATGTTGTCGAGTACTACAGGCATCGACTACAAAGATTTGATGTTGATCAGAGCTAACATAACCATCCTCAAGATATTATCACATTTTTCTCTTTAACTTTAATGATATATTATACACATAAAGTGCATCTTTATAGAATTTACGATATAAAAAATAACAAAATGAATGTTGTAACTGTTTTAAATAATCATACTGTGCTAATCAATGCACATCTATCTAATTTTATGCATAATAATTATGCGAAATGAGTACATCAGCCAGAATTACCAATTGATCTTCTGTGAACTGTTCTCGATGTTCATGCCACGAATCGTGATGAGTCCGACGAAACTCTAACAAACATTCTTTGACTGATTTCTAAAGATAAAAATTCACGTGTATTCACACAAAAGTTAATTCAAAGATACATACTTGAATCAGATCAGGATCGTGTGAATGTTCACAGAGTAGCATTAATGCATTTGGTACATGAATAGGAATATCATAGGGACTTGCCAAAACAATCGCACATAGTCCCAAAACACCTACAGGAAACAGGAAGTAAGAATCAATTTCCTCACTTGATCTTATAAATATGCATACTAACCGCCATGTCGTTTGACAATATTTTTTGATAATATCACCTTGTTGCCATCGACTTTTGTGGAATAATTAATCTTGCTCATTTCACGAAAATATTTCTATTACAATAAATACATGAAAATATACTTTAATAAAAGAAAGTCATCCTACTAGATCTTCATCAGACACTTTAAGATAGCCACATTGGTAAAGACCAGACAAAGTTTTCAAGGCAGCTGTACGCACTTCGAATTGTTCATCAAACAAACATTTGAGTACAAATTCATGTACTTGTTTTGCATAAGGACGAGCATTGAATAGATTACAAAAGATCATGTTTTGTGTAAATTCAATAGCTGCTCGACGTGCATGCCACTTAGGACTGCTGCAAACCTATTTATAACAGTTAGACAAAGACATTCCGAACTATCTATCCAGTGAATACATACTTCTGCTAATTTTTGAATAAGTGCTTCCAAATAGTGTGCATTCAGATAACTCATAGCGAGACATAGTCGACTCATTGTTAAATTATTTTGAAAGCTATCATCGTTAGCCGCAATACTTTCGATTTCGCAGAGCTAAAAAGATATTTTCGTTTTAACCATTTTATATTAATATATATACATACATAGGGAAAAAGACGAATGATGGCATCTTTTACTGGTTGTGGACACCAGAAAAAGAATTCTTTGTGCATTCTCACCACTACATCACATCGAAAAGATAAAACAATGGATATATGTTACGTCGTTTCATACCTGTTTCCATAAAATTCAATGCTTTACGCGCTTCAAGATCAATCTCAAAGCCTTCATCCAACACATTCACTAAAAAAAATATTGTTTCAATAAAAATAGATGATAAACTAGAATCTCATCTTACTCAATGGCGTCTTTTCATAAACTTCAATAGCTAGATGTAATCGTTCACATATGTTATCGATAAATTGATTGACATTTGGTTGACGTGTCGATTTTCCATCTAATAATTCCACATCGAAGCTAAGCGATACCGATAATATACTAATGAAAAAAAAGACAAAATTTAATTTCATATCAATAAATTAACTTCGAATTTTTGCACTCACTAGGCAATAGATTTTCGTATATCTTCGGATGGATGATCAAGTAGTAGTTTGGCATGTTCATTAATATCACACCAAATTGATGGAATACGCCATTTAAAAGAAATTAAAGTTTGAATTAAAGACCATCGTGCTGTCTCATTGAATATATTCGACACTATTTTAGGATCAATCAGCGTACGAACAAAGTGAATCAATCGATACATTCGACGAGGATCTTGATTTTCCTTTTGAAAAAGAAAAGTTCTTTTTGTTGTCAGGGGGAAAATAATAAACATAACTAACCATACTACACATGAAGCACATGTTCCAGTAGGAGAGTGTTTCAGAACTCAAACTCATACAAACTTCTGTGAGCAATGGTGTGAGTTTTTCCCAGAGTTCATTAAGCTAAATTAAATATATTGATTATCATCAGTCACAATGAATATATATTTGGCTCACCATTTCTAATGTCCAATATTTTGAACCAGCAATAATACCAGCTACTATTTCAGCTGCTACTCGATTACTTCTTTCTTGTTTTTCTGTTGTCTTTTCATGAATGAGTACGTACAATTGTTCCATAAAGTTATCCAGGAATGCAAGACCAAAATTGTCAAAAAGGCCCTAGTCGACAACATATTCAAAGAGAAAATCTTTATTCTTTCTATCTACCTTGAACATAAAAAATCGAGTTTTATTGAATTCTGTCACATCATCTTCTTCATCATCAAAAATCATCAATTGTATAACTTGTATTATAAAATTCTTGTCAATAAAATGATCATATAGAATAGCCACTTGTTCTGGCATATTATTTTGCGTGTAACGTTCTCGTTTATTCATCGAATATTTGATTATCTTTGGCCAACAATAATATCCATGGTATGATTTATCTAAAAAGCATGTTTGTTCCAATTCGATCTGTTTTTCAGGTGGTTTATAATCATTAATTGTTATCCATAGATTATCCTCACGATCACCCGGATGACAATGATCATCAGTAATGTCCAGAATTTTTTCTACATAGATTCCAGGTGGCTTTTGTAAACGACAGAGCGCTGCAATAGCTTTTGTGGCACACTAGAAGAATTAAACAAAAAGATCTCATCTCCCATATCCATCAGAACTTCTTAACGAACCTCTCGCAATTCAATATTATCATGAACGAGAAAATCAACAAATGTTTTAACACATAACGATGGAATTGACACATGCTTTTGAAGAAGAAGGCGTAATAATGATATTGCTATTTTTTGCTGTCCCCATGTTCTGAATATTCACAAAAATAATGATAAGATATCAAAAAAACCAAACTTACAATATGTCTTCGTTAAGTAATGAACTAAGTGTTTCCATTAGACTATTGTAGGATTGAATATTAGTTTGATTATATAGTTTCATTTCGTTAGTATCTAAAGTGCGCCATAGAGCAGCTGCCGCACGTTTTGATATCTCATTGGTACTTTGAATGATTACTTCGGTAACGAATTTTTCGTTAATTTTGTCAGTAATGTCTTCAATCAAGTTTCGTGTGCTAATTTGATTTTCGTGAGTTATACGTACAATCCATGGCCACAATTTTTCCTTCATCGCCCATGAATATTCTGTGGGTAAGAAAAAAGAATCATTACCCAAAAGAATATGCAGACAACCCTAGATGACATATAAATGAATTGAAACGAAAATGAGAATGAGAAATGATCAACTTTGATTTGATAATGATCGACTTCATTGGACATATTAAGTAGCTCAACAATACGATCCACAATTAATTGAAATGAAAAATGGTAACAATTAAGAATATCAAACAATTCTTTTTGTGCTTGATACCGTACCTGAGTTTTACTTAAATTAAAATCTTCAATAAAAAAAATATTTCTACTTACTTCACTGTATCGATTTATCGATAATTCAAATAATTTGAGTATGACCTGCTTGTCGATGTCATTCAATACTCCAGAATTGCTTAGTTCAAGCTCCTAAAATCATAGACATATTTATTGTATTTCAATATTTTTCGATTACTTGAATTCTCAGTTCCATTCTTTGAATCATTAAAAAACGAATATTCTGTCCTTCGCCACACAATTTATTCTTTAATAATTTTTCCTGAGAAGTAAAATCATCGAGCAAACATTCAACATCATCTTTATGCAGACCATAATAAATAGATGTCGATGAATACAACTACGAATTAAAATATATACAGATATGAAAAAGAACCATCGATATAATTTCTTTTTACTTCTAGAGCTTCTGTTATCGATGAAACATCATCCGAATGATTTTCTATAAGCACATCTATAGGAGAAGAAAAAGAAAATCTCTTTAATTTTATTCCTATAATAAAAAACCTACCCAGTAGTTTTCCAATATCAGAGAGAAGACGCATTCGTAAGTTTTCTTTGAATTCTAAAATTAAAAATGAAGTTGATAAATTACGTGAAACTATTTATCATACTCGGTTCTTTGGAATAAATTGAAAATTGAATCTGGTATTTTGAATCATAAGGAACAACTGATGGTATACTAGAAGATTTTTTCAATTATATCTAACCGATTGTTATATTTAATATTCACTTACAGATCGTTCACTTGTTTACTTTCAATTCTTGGTACCATGCGAAAGCATCCATTGGCGATGGATTTAATAATAGTGAGCGATCTTAATCGTTCAGTATTCGACATTTGAAAGTTATTTTCATTCAACAAAGTTAATTCAGAATAGATAAATGTATCGACAAATTCACAAGCAAAATCAATTTCATCGACATTTGGAATATGAAATTGAACTTCAAGTTTATTAGCATTTACATATTGTCCCCATGCCTAAATAAATAATCCTTATATAGACAATATTTGAAGTGAGAAGAAGAACTAACTCGAATTGGTAAAAAGTCGACAAAGGGTTCTTCGATATTTTCCATAGTCAGTCGATAATCAATTGGATATGTTTGAGAAAGTGATTTCAATAAATTACGAGTAGCATTAGAAATAGCTAGATATGAATCTTTGTTAATAATATGAATACATTGTTGAAAGACCGACATAATCATTTTTTTATAGATAAGTAAAGTATCACCACGAGCATTGAGAAGTTCCGCAAAGAGAAACAAATACCAAGTAAGTTCCACATCGCCTTCATGATCAGTTAATAATATACTTGATCCAGAATTTTGTATTATTTTGTCGATAGATTCACATGTTTTAGGTAAGAGATACTTCAGTGTTTCAACTGGATTACCCTTGACAAGTGCTTGAATAAGACTACAGATGATACCTCGTGCTTTAGACGATAGACATGCATTAGCAATAAAATTGACCAATTTTTCTCGAATTATCTAAATATTCGATCTTTGATTAGCATGTTATGAGATAGATGTAAATACTTACTTGAAAGATTTTATTACTACAATTTTGAATAATATGGAACATGATCGATGCCAATTTCAATTCGATAACAAGATCATTTAAGTCGAAATCTGTATCAGTCGTGACAGCATCGGATATATCTGTTGATAATAGATCAATCATTTGAAATATTCGATTAAGAAATTCAATAATGAAATCTTCGAATTGTATTGTTGATAAACATACTTCTTTTTCAATCTATGATAACAAAAAGAATGAATTATTTCGTGTGAAACTGGACGTTAAATCTCTTACTTCTGTTAGATCATTTCGAGTATTCACAGCAGATGAACAATCAACACATGTAATAAGCATAAGCATAGTTTCAAGAAAGTCTAATGTAACTGATGCTTTTTCGAAATCATTTAAATCAATACCAGGTAACACGGACATGAGCAATGGTAGTACATAAGTTTGCCCTTGAGAATAAGAAGGTGTTTGTTGGACTATTTGACGAGCAATATGTGTTAAACAAGTCATGATTGATGTAAAACGATGTGGTTCAGTCATGCTATCAATAGATAAGAAGTGCCTACAAAACGAATCAAGAATCAATGAGTTAATAAGAAAATCAAGTAGTAATATCAAACTTTTCGACAATTGGTGGTACAATCAATTCTGGTCGAAGGATCGAAAGATAATGGCAAGCATTAGCTGCTTCTTCAGTATGGTCCTTGTTAAAAATGGAGATGAATGCATATTCTTTAACACAATTGACAAAGTCGGTAATGTTTTGTCCAGTGAGTCGATATGACTCTAATGGTGCGAAGTACCAAATCGGACGAGTGGTATGTTCTCTAAAATTTTGTTTATAGACCAACACATGCGAAACATTTTATATTCATACTTACAAATAAACTCGAGTAACAAAATATTCAGCGAGCTTTGAGACAAATTTAACAAGATCCTGTTGAAATCCACCCGTATTGGATGGATGATAGAAGCTTTTGATAGTAATAAATAGATCTTGCACGTATTGAAGACATGAACTTCCATTGCCCATCATTGAAACAATCCATTTTGTTAAATCCGACACACTATAATTATCTTGTAGTGAAGGCATTTGCATTTTACCGATCGGAACTGAGAAACCTCTAAGTATACGTGTGAAGATCTAACCGAAGAGCATTTTAATATTAGAAAGTTAAAAACATCTTGTTACTTTCGGTAGCCAAGGTTCCCAATCAATATAGCCAATATTGTTCCATGCCACAGATGAAAATAGACCGACTAGATACTAAATCAAATTATTATTGATAATAAGAAACACAGTGAATAAGAAAGCTAACATTTTCACACGCTGCTTGATTGTATATACTTTCCCATATAGAGAAAAACTCCGAGAGCCATAATCTGAAGACAAGTACATGATAAATAAGGGAAGAAAGAGAAAGAAAATAAACAAACTTGAATCCTTGATTGTGTAAATCCGGAGGCAATTTGACTGGTAAGAAAAGTTTGAACATTTCAATGATATCACCAAAATTCCAGTCAGTGGGACACATTTTTGGGCGCAATTCATCCAAAATTTCCTGAGTAGACATTACTGAGAAGTATGAAGAACAAAAAGTTACACAGATAGACAACGATTGATCAATACGTCTATAGAAACAACAAGAATTTCGTTCTGTTCTTCGATTGAAAAAAATTATACGAACTCGGGCAAAACAACTAATCCATAAATTTTATCACGATTGTTACGAATACATTGCATCCAATCATATAATATCCGCCAATCAATGGTCAGATCATCTCGTGTGATTAGACGAGCATTTCTATAAAATTGTATATTACTATCTTTGAATTGAACGAAGCAAGTAATTAAATACAAACCGTAAAAGCTCAGTGAGCATATCAACACATATTTTCACATGTACATAATTCAAATCCGTAATGGAAAGGATAGATAGATAATAATCGATAAGTTTGAGATGATCGACTTTAGTAAAATGAAAACCATAGTGTGAAATGAATTGTTTTAGTTTATTTGACCATATTGAAAAGCCAGGTTCTAATTCTCCAAGTTGAATAGTATGTGATAAATTTTCTCGAATTTCATTAAACAATGTAATAGCTTGCTGTTTGATGGATTCATAGAATGGCGAATATTTGTTATAAATATCCGGTTTCTGTAAATCGTTATCGATTAAGTGACTACTCATTTTCTATATCTGAAAACGTATGCAATAGGAAGGTTTAACATCTAAGCATATGAGCGAAAGAAAAAAAAACGAAAGTCATAGTAAAAGAATTTATTAGATGCATTGATGACTCGTTATCTCTATTCTCTTTCTCGATGGTAAAGTGAAGAATGAGAACAATAGCGAGATTTTAACATAGATAAACTTTAATCTGAACAAATAATTCTTTATTTTTACCTCAGATTGTATATTGCTGTTGTATTTTTCTCTGGGAATGAGTTTGATTCATTCTTTCTTATTCATAAAATACGCAAAGAATAAAACTGTAAATATTGGCATAGAGTTATCGTTTAATCGCTGTTCTCTAAATATATGCCATATGTTTTTCAGCCAATCTATTTAAACCGAACGTAAAAAAAATCATTCTTACATTACTCACTTTAAAGCGAAAGATGTTGAGTCATGGACTATAAAACATCAGTCTGTTTTGGTTGGTCTTTATTATATCATAAAAAAGATGTCACTTTCATACAAGTAGTTCATTACGTATTGTTTTGCCTTGATGTATAACTATTTATTATTAAAAATCTTTCAAGATAATATGAAAATTAAAACATTAAACTTATTGACGTATTAAATATTGGTAACTTAAGAATAAATAAATGTATTCTACTGAATTCAATTAGTAGTATTCGGGGTGTGGCTTTTGGCGTGAATGAAATCGCGTAACTACACACACTCACCCACACCCTGGCTTCAGTTGACATACAGCAATTAGATAATCATAAGCTGCAGAATTTGACTTAGGATGGTAGATAAACCATTCAATCTATCAGCTACAGTATAATTTCAGTTGTCAAACAATCGAACACTTTCTTTATCTTAATATAATTATGTCATCACGATTAAATAGAAAAGGAAGGCAATGGATGTGATTGCAACTATAATATTTTATTTGTCCCACCCTAATCATTCACACTCTCACCTTCATATAAAAAAATAGTATTTTTATTTAATGTAAAAAATTTCACGCGGTTTACAAGCTTTTTTTAAAAACACATGTAAATGCTGTTAAAATCTATTATTTGGTTTAGATACAAGGATTTCTTATATGTCAATGATTATAATATAATACATTTCACCATATATGTATAAATAATGAAAGAGAAACCGAAAATAAATTGTTCATTATATGTTTTTATTTTCATGAATTCTTGTCGGTATGAATATAAGTATCATAGAAATATATTAATGCTTTAAGATCTTCTGCCTGTTTTAATTTGTCCCATTCTTTATCAAAGATTTTTGGAAAATCTGTATTATCCATTGCGATATCTGTTTTTAATTTATAATTAAATTTCATTCGTTTAACTGTACTAGATTTTGCTACATTATTTGAAATTATTTCAGTTAAACTACATGTAGCAGTCATCAATGTATTTATTAATTGCCCGTCATGCATCATCCATCCAATAATACCAGTACCATCTGATAATGATATTGGTGTATTATAATCACATGTACCAACGGATAGTATATGATAATTTACTAATTTTTTCCATTGCATTCGTATAGCCCACAATGCCATTAATTCTGGATCATTAGCAAAAAGACCACCATCAATAAATATTTCAGGCGTTACTTCATTCGATATAAAACGACCATTTTCTATTATTCCAGTTGATACTGGTTGAGGTGGAAAATAAGTTGGTGCAGCCATTGTTGCTCTTAATACATCAGCAATACGATAACCCCAATGTTTAGCATAACTTGTATTAAATATAGTCGCCCTATTTTGTGTTGCATTATAAGAATTAATAAGTAAAACTCTTTGTCGTCTAACATAATCACATTTATTAGATGAATTCGTAATAATGGGTGTGTCATCATCATCATCAAGATATTCTAATAGATTAGAACGACGTGTTAGATTTGTTTTTAATACATCATCAGGAATACAAGCATCAGGATTTAAATAATTATGTATATCAAGTAAAGTTGCATTTTGTGCTGATAATTTTTTACCATTTTTCAATGTAATTGATTCAATAACTTGATCAATTACATTATGTAGACGAGAAGGATCATATTTTGATGAAAATAAAGGTCCCATATAATTTTTATTGAAATAATATGGTGCTCGTATATAAATATCTTTGACATCTAACATATTATAATTAACCGCCATAGAAAAAGCAATTAATGCACCTGTACTTGTACCAGCAAAATAATCAAATGAATTACAAAACTTTATTTGAGCTTGATGAAATCTTTCTTTATGTTCTAAATTTTTAGGATTCAATTTTTCAATATCTTTAAGATATTTTTCTTGTATTAAATGTTGAAGAACTTTTACAGACATATAACCACGACAACCTATTAAAATAAGAATAAAATATAGCGATGTTTTTTTCGAAAATCAATTACCTCCTCCATCACAACATAATATACGAAGTATTCTATCATATGCTCGCATATGATAATCAATAATCATTGAACCTAATTGTTGTTTTAATTCCGAATCACCATCTGTTAATGATTGATTTTGCATATGTTTTAATTTTGTTAAAACATAATACATATCTTCATCATTTCGAATTTTTTTCTCTTCAAGTACATACAAAAATTTTTCAGTTACTTTTCCAAAATCTATTGAAGTATCTGCAATCGATATTGAGTACATACAATCACTTGTTATTGGATTTTTATCAGCAAGATTTTCATGTATTTGTGAATGTTTCTTACGAACTGTATCTTCTAATTTATTGTAAGGATATGTATCACATACATTACATAAAGGAAATTTCCTGCATATTTTACATTGTTTCCAAGTAACATCAGAAATACTGATGTTACAATTTATACATCGAATACCTGTAGATATTTGACAGTCTGTTTGGAAATTTGATGATAACATACTGAGAAGAAAAAAATATTGATTGATTCTAGTATAATATTTGAGATGTGCTTCTTTTAAGGTTAATATAAGTAGAATACAGCTGATGAAAATTTGAAAAAGAAAAACAACATTGAATTATTATTAATTGATCATTTATTTGCAAAAGAATATAGAGAATGAAAAGAAATGAAAAAATAATAATAATGGCAGCAGATGGGTAAATTAATCTAGGAAATATTTCTTTTAATAGAAATAAAGATGCTCAAAATGAGTCCTTTGTCTCGAAGATGTATACTGTGTAATTCAGTGGTCTAAAATTTTTCCATTAAATCTAAAGAAAACCGAGTGAATGAATAGATAAAAGTCAATGAGTAGAAATGCAGAACAGTTTTGAGATTAGAATGAGATATTCATAAGGTGTATGAAGAAACAAAAATGTTCGTATCGTTTTTCTTTCTTGTATAAAAAGTAATAGTAGGTGCAGTGCCGGATTTAGGGAGGGCAATGGGGGTGATCGCCCCCCTTCCGAATCTTTTTTTATTTTTTACAGAAAAAAATGAACGAAAAAGTAGGTACACACTACTTCGGCTAGACTTAAAAAATAGCTTTTAGCCAAAATCGCCCCTCCCCCTTCCAAATTCCTAGATCCGCCACTGGGTAGGTACATCATCAAAATTCATGTCAAGTTAGCCTTCTATTCATGATTTAAGTAGACGTTGTATGTAGTTATTTGGTAGATGACTAATTTTAAATTGTTATTCGGATGTTGTTTAGAGAGGAATGTGTTCGTATCAGATTTTTTTAATTTATTTATAAAAAGTTATAGAACATGTCTATTCAAGAAATATCCATTGGATGATAAATACAAATTGCAGGAGATATAATACATATGGAGAAGAAAGAAAAAGATGTAACATATGTGAGATATAGAAATCAGTTGAAGAGAAACGTACTGAATGAATGGAAAAAATGTCAAGAATATATTATAAGAAGAAGGTTACCATCTGTTGCCGAAGATATTTTAAGAAAAAATGATGCGATAATTGAAGAATTTAGTGCAATTATCATCAAATATAAAAGCTATCATTAATAATTGTAAAGATATATAGTTCACAGGTACAATGACTAATAAAATATTGTAGAGTTAATATTGATACCATCAAAATTAATAATGTAAACGTTTGTTCACTGATGTTCTCAGAATTGTATTAGTACTGTTGCGAACAAACTAGTTATACATCACTTCTTTCGACTTCTGTCATCCTATAATGGATTTCAAATCAGTATTCAATGAAGTGATCATTCTAGAGGGTGTGGGCATATCTATTTTTTCTTAACCCACATTCATATCTACACCCACGCCCACCATAAATTACTTTATTAAGTGATTATAACTTTCGGGATACTCGGTATTTTATATTATTCATTGTAGTTACACAATATGATCTATATTTTTCATGATTTATTTTTGTGTACTTGATATATTCTACTACTAATGATTACAGAAATGCAAAAACGTAATTTCTTCAATTACATGATGAATATGTTTAATAACTGAAAGAAGCAAATGAGTAAAACAGAACTGCTGTATATCGCCATCTATAATGCATACATATGACGATTTCTTTGATCAATATTCACTTTTTTTCTCATTATTTGTCACGATACAAACCATAAGAAAAAATAACTCATCCCACTTTTGATTATTCACATTTCCTTTTTATTTAATACTTTTTCACATATTTTGTTCACACAAGTATTATTCTACAGTAATTGCACAATTTGAATGTAACCACTATTTTTTATATTTTCTTTCGATTGTTTATCATAATTTGAATTTATATACTAAGAAACAGGTATTTATTTTTTATATTATATCATAAGAATATTAAAATTATTTCTAGGATTGACTTTTAATCTATTACTGAGAACTAAAAAGACTATAATTTATAATGAGCAAAAAACGAGCAAATATTACTGAAATGGTACGCAATAACAGTGAAGATATCGCTGATTCATGTAGCTCTAAAAAACGAAAAATAGAAATGACTATGGAAGAGGTAATTAAGTCTTATTGTTAGATAATCAATGTTTTATAGTCTTATCTTGTATTCTTTATAGTATGATCAATATTTGATAGAAAAGAAGGATGGTAGATTTAAACGAACTGGAAATTGGAACGGAATGTATAGACGATTAGCACATGAATGTTGTGATACCGCATGTGGACGTAAGTGGGTACCTTCACCTACACAATGTTTGACAGATGATTATTATTGTCCGTCGTGTGTACTTCATCATCGAAATAATATGAATCGATTTTCAGAAGAACGATTGAAATGGACAGCTAATGTTCCAAATACATTCTATATATTTTCTCTTGTTGATCCAGGTACAAAAGAAACTGGTAAAATTGAAAGAGCTCTAATTAAATTTGGTCGTACTCAACATAAAGATGCTTTGAAAAGATATCCTACTGCAGAATTAAAACAATATCAAATGAAACTCTTATTAACTTTACGTGGAAAACTAATTACCATGACTAGAATTGAAAATTGGTGGAAAGAACAAGCAGAAGAAAATAAATGGTTCATAAGATTTAGTAACAGTGCTTTTCATGGACAAACAGAATGTATTCAAGTCAATGATAATGATCTAGCACAATTGATTGCCAAATCAAAAGAAATGGCAGCTATTGAAGAATAAATATAGATATGAAGGATTTTATATATATATTTATAAATGATTCAAGGAAAAGTAAAAAATGTTCTAAACTTGATTATTTTCTTTCTTTTGTGGATGTGGGTATATCATATCTATGGTACCCACACTCTCGTGATACATTTTATTACAAAACTGAAGCACGACAACAACAAAGATATATAAAAAAAAGACACTCCCATTTTACCAAATAATAAATATTTTCTTAGTGAAGAATATTAAATAAACAAAACAATGCAGAAATAAAAAATAACAGTTATTCGCTTACTAATTAAATCCTTATTGTTCAGTTTGTATATATTGTATACAATATGAAAGAAAAGCTGTTCGAATGTGTATGAACAAAAAAAGCGATTTAGTAGGTGATTGACTGTTATTTTTCGATTCTTATTTATACTGAAACAAAGATGAAGAAGCGATTGTCTGTTACACTTCATTCTCAATATTTACATATTGAGATAGTTTGTCATCCGATTTCAATTGTATCACTTGAATATCAATAAATTTTAGGTTTTTTTTGAGTTAATAAATCGACAATATTCGTTTAATTGATGTAATTCAGCATAAAGTCTAGAAAAGACAACATAGATTTTCTTTCAATTTTAGGAGAGATATCAACTATGCAGAAAATATGAGATATGGAAGAAATGTAACACGGAATTACCGTTCATTCTCACCATATCTTCGATTTTCTGAGTATGTGATACTAACAAATTTTAACTAGATAACAACATTAAATGCAAAATTATATTCACAATAATTAAAATAAACATGCTCTAACATATATATATATATAACCAACCTGTTTGTTAAACATCTGACTCATGCAAACGAAACCTGATAGAAAAAAAAAATATTAGAATATTATCTATCCTTATTTTTTGGAATATTTAATGTAGATATTTACTAACCGTTCAATTTTATTTTCACATTCAATACGACGATATTTCTCTTCTTGATATACATTAAACATTGGAGAGTATTGTGGATAGACTAAATTCTACAAAAAGAAGCAAATATTTTTTTCTCTTTCGTTGAAACAACTTCACATATTCATTTTTATTCAACATACTTTATTTAAATTTGAGTGACTAAATGCTTTAACACCCATTTTTGGTGGTAAATATTGTCCGGTTAAAGCTATTTGTGGTTGTATTTTATTAACTTGTTCATCTGTTTTTAAAGAAGTAATACTTGGATTACTTGTTACAGATGTATTATTATTATTAGATGATGCTAAGTTTTGCGTAGTCTTATTCGAAACAAGCAATGGTTGTTGAGGAGATTCATGATGACGATCAATTGCTTGTTGGGATGAGTATTCAGTAGAAAGATTATTAATGAAATAAAGTGGTACAGTTAATTGCTCTTTTTTCTGATAACTATGAGTTTTTGAATCTTCTACATGATGATCTTGTGGTGCAGGATTTATTGTTTCCAATACAGATTTTTGGTTATTATGTGATGACGAATAATTTTGATTGAAATTTTGTGATTTTTTATTCGATAATTCATGGAGTATCGATTCTAATTCATTTAATGATTCTCGTATATTTATATCAAGTTCTACAAATAGATTTGTTAATGTTGTATGAAGAATAGCATATTCTCGTCCTAAATCAATATCGTCGTTAATTATTTCCGACTCATTAGAATCAATCGTCTTTAAAGAAGAACAAATAATTATATACATATTAAAATAAAGTTTTTAACTTACAGAGATTTTAATAAAAAATCTTCGCATATTATCAGATTCTTTACTCACAAAAGTATTCATGAATTTCATATACGATTCTTTGGAACCAAATCTTGAAAGAAAAAAATTTATTACATTATGAAAAAAAAACTTTTTGATTACTTTGAGAAATTTGCTAATGTTTGTAATGTTTTAGCAATTAAAGTTAATTTTCTTGATGCTTTTTCACTTGGATATTCTAATGCAGAGATTAGAAAAAAATTAAATTCATCAATATTATCTAGCGGGAGTATCCCATGTGGGTCGGGAAAATTTAACGCTTCGCTCTTGAGTATGAGGTATGGGTGCGACTATTTTTCATCGACACCACATCCTCAATATCTTAGTTTGTCTAACTAAACTTATAACAAGAAAATTTTACCTTGAGTCAGACCAAATAGATTAGGTGATAAAATAGCAGGACAAAGAAATCGAAGAAAAACTGAACCACTTAAAAAATTGAATATTGTTTCATCATTTAATGATAATTGTCGAAGTTTCCAAAATATATATTTTAGTTCACTAAAAACAAATAGTCTTAATTGAAATGAGAACAAAAAAAAATATTTTACTGAGGAAATGAAATATATGATTGTTGAATTTCTAACCAAATTTGTTCGCATAATAATTTTAATGTTAATTGATTTTTTTCTAAATTTTCAATATTTATTATTCGATCAGGATCAACTTCAAGTTCTATATCATTGAAATTCTTTGATAATATAATATCTATTATAAAATGTGTCAATGTTTTATGTAAATATGTTTCACCAATTAATTTCATATATGATTCCATAGATTTTGTTGCAATAGAATTACCACGAAATGTTAATGAATTATCTGATGTAGATAATATTTCTGCTTGAATTATATCAACAAGATATGAAATGGAATAAGATAATGATTGAGCAATACGTGTCAATGATGTAGCTAAAAGAAATAATCTTGTTATATATATATATTTAACCCTCCGGAGGTGTCCGTATTTTATCACACGAACGATGTATGACCCATATGTAAATACATAAGGAAAACGTGACTTTTCATCTGTAGTGTACGTAAGATGCTGATCATCCACAAAAAAAGGAATCACGATTATCGTAAGCAAAAGTTAAGAGGATGGTGAAAATAAGGATAGAGAAACAAATAATTCTTTGTTAGCAGCAACAAATGAACTAATTTTCAATAAATAGACCTTCAGAACAATAGAGAACATACGTAATACGAATGTTGTCAGGGGGTACAAACGGACCTACACTATAGTTTTGTAAGAAATTTCATGTCATTTTTATGCATCACTAGAAGGCTAACGATTAGCGAAGAGATTGTTTCGAATTGCATAGATGTTAAAGTAGAAAAAAACATTACTATGGGTCTCCTGGGACCCACAAACACCTCGGAAGGGTTAAACATATTTCGATCAAGTTTTTAGTCTGTTTAGAAATAAACAGGAAAAGTCTAATCTTATAAATTTCTAATGCAAATAGTATTTCATCTGAATAAATTCTATAATGGTTACTATCCGATAGAGATAATCCTATAGAACGTTGATGATTTAATTATGCTTGATATATTATTTAATGATTATTTCAGTATTCTATCAATACTTTAGGTACTCTGGAGAAAGTATTGAGTTTAGGATGCCATCATACTGATGTAGGTACCCTAGATTTGTTGTGTTCTGTATAATTTTCTTTTCCATACACAGCTTCATATAAGCAACTCGTCAAGACATAAGAGATTATAATTTTTGCTACTCGAGAACATACTAATCTTGATCGTAAATTAAGAAAGGACTTTCCTAAAGCGATTTGAACAACTGAAATCTCCCGAAATTTTACCTACTTGGGTTTTCAAAATTGGAAAGATTGAATTCACCCTGACCCTCAAAAATGTCATTAATTGCTTTGAGAAGGAGACGGAAAAGTCAAACGTTAAGTTATATCACACTGACTCTCGAGAATGTATCTTCCTTAATTAAAATTCCAAACTTACCAATTTCATCTTTATCTTTTAAACTAATATTTGGTTCGAGTATTTCAATAAGTTGAAGATAGTTTTGACGAATATACTAAAAAAAATCAAAATCATATTTAATCATTTAGATTTTATTCTTAATACTTCTTGCAAATTAAAATATAAATCAATTGATAAAATTTCAATAGTTTGATATTTCGTTTTAATTCTTATCGTAACCGCTCCATCTTGTATTTTTTCTTTTGTATTTCCTATTTGTATTGGATACCATCGTTCAATAAATTGATTGCCAATTATCGTTGATAATGGTATATCAACATAACCAATTACTTCAATACCATGTTGTTTTTGTTTATGTCGTTCAATGTAGAGTTTACATTGAAGTATAGAACAGCCTATTTATTTAATTAAGAAAATAAAGAAATAATCTTTAAAAGTAAAAAACCTTCTGGTAAATCTTTGAAAATAAAATTTTCTCCCCAAAAAAGTGCATCACGTCGTTCAATATTTGTTGTTTTACCATAAATATCATTATCAAGAAATATTTTAATATAATATTTACAACTAAATATAAATTTGTATTTTTTCGAAAAGAAAAAAAAACTAAAAATTTATTTTTACTTTTTTTTTGTTGGCAAACCTTTTGCTTCTAAAATCCAAATATCTAATGAATTATCAATTCGTAAACCATGATTTATATTTTTTAAAGATGAATTTTGTAATTGTTTTAATAATACAGAATTTTCTTTCGAACGTAAATAACAAATTTTAGTCTTATTTTTATTTTGTATTTCAATAATTGTCGATGAATTATTTAAATTCGATGAAGAAATAATACTGGGATGAAGACGACGAATATGACAATTGTTCAACATTATTTCAGCTGGTTTTGATGGTAAAATTGAACCTAATGGACCATTGGAAATGAATAGGGATTCATGTGAACGAGAACGAGTTGATGGAATATTACTGAAAATATGTATTTTTGTCATAGGAAAAAAGCTGTAATAATTCTTACAGTAAAGATGGTTGATTTTGTATAATATTCAAATGTTTTTGTCGTTCTAATTTCGTTACACTTTTTGTACGTTTCAATGTTGGTAGAAAATGTTCAAGATGATTTGATGATCGAGCAAAAAAATGTGAAAATTTTATTCTTGATTGTCTTGGTATACTTATGGAAGAAGGACGATCTGGTGATGAATCTACATAATGGAATTTATTTAATGTACATTTACATGCAAACAAAAGAAATAACCTTGACAGAAAAAAAGAGAATATCGAAATGACACTTCCGTTTAGAAATCAAATGTTCTAACGACAAGAGAAATAAAGGCATTATTATTATCTTACCTATCAATGAACTCGAATAAATAGTTTTGATTTTTTCATCTGTTACAATTGATGATGATAATGTTTTGGATAATGATGGAGTTATAAGTTCAGATAATGTTGGTAACATACTATTTGCTTGAAATACATTAATTGATGTACGTCTATCATGTGTTTTATACAAGGACGATGAAGACGATGATGATGATGATACTGAAACTGTCTCATAATTTAAATCAATTGTAGGCATTGGTTTTACTCCATTATTTGTTGAACGAATACACTAGAATTGATTTATAAAAAAGTATCTCATAATTATTCTAACATACCATTAAATAACGATTCATGAATATAAAAAATTACTTTTCATTATTAAAATTTAGCAATTACTTTCTATTATATATAGTACTATTCTAACAGTTCAGAGAAAAAGAAAAGATTTCGTCATATATATATATATACATATACGAATAAACAGTCAGCATATGTATCCTTTACACATTACTCGATATGATGATACGTGGTAAGACATCAACATAAGATGATGGACATATACAAAAAAGGAATACTTAGAAGGTCAATCTAGCTGATGAGCTCATCTCGATATTGTTTATATAATTATGATAATAAATGACATACTTCATCAGAATAAAAAGTTAATGTACGTTTTGATTGATTTAATTCGATGTATTTCGAATTCCAATTATGTTGATTATTGAAATTATCTATTTTAAATAAACAAAGAATTAATATACAAACAAAGAAAAAAGTATGTATTTTTTTTAATTACTTGAAACATCGAACCAACCATATAAGTTTTCTAATGATTGATTATTTCTCATTTTGAATAAATTTTATTTTACAAATAATGGAAAGTATCTGACATTGACATCATCGATGAGAGATTTTTAACACTCTCAACACATTAGTTTCACAAAGCGAGAGAGAGAGAAACTTTTTTTCTATGCTAAAAATATATAGGAAAGTAACAGATTTTTTATAATAAATTTAGATATTCTGAACGATGTATCGTT
>CAJNOI010000014.1:563838-587742 GCA_905250115.1 Adineta steineri | reverse complement strand
AACAGATTTTTTATAATAAATTTAGATATTCTGAACGATGTATCGTTCAAATGTTTACATTATTAAGGTTAAATTATTCATTTCAGAAACCTGAGAAAACATGAACGTCATTCCTTCAAATTAATATGAATTCATTGGCTCAACTATTGAACAATAGTAACTTGCCTTTTATCCTTCATACATTCTTCTTTAGTTCATCCAAATTGATGTCGCTAGTTATAATTTATGAACTATTAAACATTCACTTTCATGTTTTATCTAAAAATATTGTATTCTTTCAAATAAATTTATGTTTTAATTATTATTACTATATCATAATCATAACCGAATAGTATAAGATGGGTATATATATAACTGATCACAACTTTATTGAACAAGTATACACTCAAGTAATAGTGATGTATGTTTCGAACAGTAATGTCTATGTGTATAGCCGATAATGAATAAGTCTACAAGGAGAACATACATTTGAGACGATTATATGAATTTGTAATATATCTACACTTTCTTATATACATAACTGACTAGTACAATTGTAATAAAGTTAAAACAAGTACATATTAGAAACAATTTCATTATTTCTGATTATGATGCTTAAATTTCACTATGGAAATACAGTATACCATCATAATCATTATCTCAGTATTTTATGAGATCTATTTCTCGCACAATTTCATGTATTCATTTGTCGTTCTAACTTGTAAATAAATATGCGATAATCTAACAGCTTCCAATGATAAGTATGTATGTTTATATTAATGAGATCTATTTTGATGACATTCATTTTAACTATGATATACACAATCATAACGTTATTGTATATTTATATCAACTGATATCGATCTAAACAAATGAATATGTAAATAAGTCCTCTGAAATCTTCTTGATAGAATCATTGAATTCAAAGTTACAGAATGTAATATTTTGTCGACATCTTCTAGTCTTATATTCGGAAATGAATGTCAAAATTAAGTATAAAATATGATTATTATGCTGACTTGTATAAATGCAATGAGATAATATTTTGTTCATAGTACCATAAGTAATATAATCTAATCGTGTGGAAATTATATGACAGTACTCAGTGTAGTGCGAAATGATTAAAAAGCTCATGATGTATTCTTGTTCTTTGATTTTTCCTCAAATGTATATTGAAAATTTTAGATTTTTGAAAGTTATAAGTAACTTTATTTTCTTCTTTTGAGATCTTCGTAATAATGGATAAACAGAAGTGAAGTTTTTAATTCATTTCTTATTAATTTATATAAAACAATGATATTAATATTTAGACTTGATATTTCAAATTTCCTCCTTGAAGATGGTACGCTATATGTTCTTTTATATTCAAAGATGCATCAAACAGTTGATTAAAACTATCATCTTCTCTATAAAAGTCTGATTTTTTTTCTAGTAAGCAAATATTAGCGAAGATATCTATAATAGCTACTTTGAAATGCTCCCAGCATCTGTTAGCTATAGTCTAAGACGTCTTATGTATACATAAGGGCTAATCATGTTTATGATGAATACCTTCCAACTATGTCTCTAGATTATTTTGCAGAATATTTCTTTTTATTTACAATAGAAACGATATAAATCCTAGATGAAATCTTATTCAATAGTATATAAGAATGAGTATTGACATTTAGAAGTTGATTTATCTGATCGTATGGTTCAATCAACTAAATTATGTATAAGTGATGTTTTCTATAGTAGAGATACTCATAAAATAATCATCATAGAAAATGCCGAAAGTACCTGTAGACATATTTGTCCTAGATTCTGAATATATGAGTATTCATTTTACAATATCCAATATGTTTATCAGTATTCATAAAGAGGAATGAATAATAAAATATTTGTAAAAAAAAAACTATTCAATAATATCGAAGGATTTTAAATCTTAAGTTTAACGAATAGAATCAAATATTTTTATATAGTACCCTTAGTCAGTGGACATACGCATATATATATATTCTTTTCTGTTCAGTTGTTTGTTCTCCATGATGGTATTATTCGATAAAAGGATATTATCTCCATTTTCTGTTTTTCATTTAAATATACAATTTTATTATATTGTTGTACACATAGATACAAAGGTGTACTGTAATTACATTAACATTGAGATTTTTTCTAATACTATTTATATGTATTCTATATTGACATCTTTCTTTTACTTAATCTCTTTTCCTTTCCTTTCTGGCTATGTTACAGTCACACTACATTGATATATATACATGTGTGTTCTTATTCATCTTCAGTTGACTTGTTCCCTTTCAGTTTTTTTTACATATATCCTAAGAACTTTATAAGTAGACACACATATACACAGGGTGGTTGATAAGTATAATATGACGATTAGAAATTTTAATATATCTGTGAGTGATCGACCAAACTTACTGAAATTTTTATCATTGACAGACCGTGACTTTTTTTATACGGATAATAGAAGTAAAGGCTATTATTAACTATTATAATTGACTTGACAAAAAAATCATTGTTTCACTTGCGAAGATTTCTAATATATAACAAGAGTCTATAATGAATATACTCATACTTCAATCAGCAAGAAAGTTCTAGAAAAACAACTTATCTAAGTACACAAATAGTAAAAACACTTCAGAGATTTGTCGAGTATTCATGCTGACAAGTTGTACTCGCCTGATGAGAATTTTTATTAGGATTTCTTGCATGTTCGAATATAACATTTATATTATCGAGACTTATCTGAATGTATGTAATATATAAAATTACACATGGTCAATGGATGCATCACGATATTCAATAGTCAGATGGTAAACGCATCAAGTAAGAATCACGAATGGATATCGAGGTCGTCATCTACTAGGATTTGTTTTTTTGAGCAAAAAGACGAATAGTTTTATTACCCATTGTTTGCTTTTGTAAATTTCTAGGATATAAAAAAAGATTGATTCAATTAATTTGCTTGATTGAAATATTTAAATTATTCAGTTGACTTCATGTATTTCCTCATAGATAAGAAATTTGATTATATTTATTATTAATTTTTCATTTTTATAACAAAAAAAAGAAATTTCTGTTTAGTTTAAGTCAAAAAAAGAAAGAATGTTTTATATCTGTTTAATTAGAAAACAAATGTTTCTTTTTTGTTGCTATTTTTACTAAGAAAAAAAAAAAGATTTCTATCTAATTATTTTTAACCATATATAACAACATGTCTTATTTCATATATGACGTCGTCTTTCTGTTAATTAAATATGAACTTGACAGTATTTTGTCGGTTTAATATCTTTTATTTCTATACTTTTTGATTAATTTTTCTTATGGAAATAAGACAAACATATAATTAGTAACAATTTTTTTAACTATCATCGTCTGCAAGGGAGGGGGGGGTTATCAAGGATGATTTTATTTTAATATAGATCAAAGATTGATCGAGATGGGTAAATGAAGAGAAGAAAATCTTTTTTGTTCTTGTTCTGTAATTTATGTTAATAGAGTCTTTTGATTCTTTTTTAAATAACAATAGTATTATTAACAATCTTTGAACGAGATAAAAGAAGAAGAAGAAGAGTTGTGTTAAGATGAAAAAAGAAGGAAGAGAACAAGTGAATAGAGATAACCAACAACTCATATTATTCCTCTTCACAGGAGATTTTATTTTTATTCTTTCTCATTTGTCAATTAATGATCTAAAGATAATTCTTTCATAGATCATGAATATAAAAACAAATCGTATCTGTCTGGATCAACAAAATAGTAATTATTATTCAAATTTATTTTCTAGATAAATAAAAAACTCATCGTTTATCTTCTTTTATTTCGGTAAGATTATTTCTCATGCATACTGTTATTATTATTATTATTATCATTATCAAAATTAAAATAATACCGTATATGCGTAATGAAAGTTTGTTTTATTAAAAATATATGTAAATAGAAAAAAACTCTAACAAAAAAGTTCAATGGGTCTTATCATGCGAATATATATATATACCAATAGTGAAAGAATGTTTATTTATTGAATAGAATTGTAAAAATACTAGTTGACACTCTTCCTTTTCTTCTTTTCTTGTTCTAAAAGTAAAAGAAATAGTCTGATGATAATTATAAATACTATGATATATAAATAGAAAATAACAATGTTGCTCTTTTATTTAGTCAATGATTGTTATTTATTTAATAATAATTTTGTTTTTATCATAAGCGAACGAGGTAATGAAGCAAAAGAACAAAATCGAATGTAGCGAAAAATTTCTATAATTGCTGTCAGTCATTCGTACTTGTTTGTGTCAAGGGACTCTCACTTGAATATTATCCTCTCTCTCCCTCTCTTTTTCCTCTCTTCATGTATGTATGGTCTGTCAATGATTTTTCTTTTTTTTACATAAACCAAAAACATCTATCTATCTATCTATCTATATATATATATATATATGTAAAGCGATTGCAGAAACGACTAGCAGTTCTGTTCTTCATCGTTTGTCTCATCTTAAACAACACTATGGCGTAAGTAACCAAAAAAAAAGAATTTTAATTTAAATAAAAAGTAAAATATGAGAAGTATACAATAATTCTTGTCAGTTTAATCACGAGCTTCATTTATTTTTACTGTTAAAAAAAACCTTTATTATTATCAACATAACATAACCAGATAAATCAAATAGTAATAATACATCTGTAGATAAAAAGAAATTTTTATCTTATTTGAATAGATTACCAACAGTTTCTCTACTTTTTCTTTTCTTTTTTTATCGGTATCATTTGTGAGAAAAAGTCACCTGTAATACTTTCATATAAGATAAGAAATTTATATATTTATTTTTAATGAAATTTTTCAACATCATGTTTTATTTCGGTTAGTTTTTATTCTTTCTTTTTTTGTTTCACTAGGATGAGTTTTTTTAAATTACTTTCTATAGATTCTTTTTATTGAGTGCAACTATATAAAAGATGAGAAATAATTTTATAACTTCAATTCTTTTGATGAGGAGAGAAAATAATAAAAAAAATGACAAACTTTTAATAATGTTGAAAGGAATTTTTCTTTAAAACAAAAAAGAAAAGATCGTTTATGATTAAGTTTAATCAGAATTAACATATATGTTTTTTAGCTGTATAGATTTATTTCCTGTCGTGTTTCATTATTAGTTATTTGTAAACGTATTCATCATTTAGTAAATGTCACATATATATATATGTGTGCGTATGTATCTTATTTTTCTATTCATCAATAACAACAGAAAAATCTAATAGATGAGAAATAAGTACTATGAGTGTCACTAACATCGATTATGATCGTCAATATAAAGAAGAGAAAAAAAGAAGCCATATAGTACATAAAACAGAAACAAAATATATATCGACATTTATTTGCTTCTTTATTTTTTTTTCAATAGAATTTTATCCAGATTTATTGTCTTTTTTTCAATCACAACCGTTCGTCTATAAAGTCATTTATTAGTTTATTATTCCCATTTCACCATGTCGATATGAAAAAAAAAGAAATCTCGTAACGATGAAAGCATTAGCAAGTAGATAGAATAAAAAAAAAAAGAGAATAGTAGTTCGAAATTTTTTGTGTATTTATGTATCTTTATTACTCGGGCATATAGCTAGCGGATATGACCCGTCATTTTCTTTTTGTGCTTTTTTTTTCTTATTCTATAAAGGCGACCTTGGTTATGTCTTTCTCTTTTTCACACATATATTGTTGAGAAGAAAACATTTTTTTTATCATGTTCTCTTGCTCGTTACTATACTCTCACTTGTCATATTTAGTTACGTAAAATATATTTTAGGCTTTTAATAACTTTCATATCAAATATTTTAACAAATTATGGCCGACAATGCTGTGTCGTCCGATCAAACAGTGCACGATTGTGAAATATATATATCTAAACATGATATACAACATATATTACGTGATTGTGTAGTTCAATTATGTTTAAAAAAACCTACTAATCCAATTGAATTTCTTGCTAATTATTTCGATAAACTTTCAAATAAAAAATCTTCTATGCGTCAACAACAAACAACATCCTCTTCCTCAACTGAATATCATCATCAAGTATCAAATGGTGAAAATGATGATAATAATGATTTAAATGAGCCGCCAACCATACTTCATCAAAATCAATTAACGACGAATGCTAGTGTAAAAACACGTGAACGTCGTGGTGCAGTATCAGCTGAACCTTACAAAGAAGAAGATGCTACATCATATGTTAAAACAGTTATACCAAAAGATTATGCAACAATGCAAGCATTAAGTAAAGCTATTCAAACAAATTTATTATTTTCACATTTAGATGATAATGAAAAATCGGATATATTTGATGCTATGCAACCATTTAATTATAAAGCCGATGATACTATAATACAACAAGGTGAAGAAGGAGACTTTTTTTATATTATTGACCTAGGTGAAGTTGAAGTATATGTTAATAATAAATGTGTGACAGCTATATCAGATGGAGGAAGTTTTGGTGAATTAGCTTTAATTTATGGAACACCACGTGCAGCAACAATTAAAGCTAAAACAGATTGTAAATTATGGGCTATTGATAGAAAAGTAAATAGTTCATTTCTTTTTTGTCATTTTAATAAAGAAGATTTATTTTTTAGACTTATCGACGTATTTTAATGGGTTCAACAATAAAAAAACGTAAAATGTATGAAGAATTCTTATCGAAAGTTAAAATTCTCCATGAACTTGATCAATGGGAACGTTTAACGGTTGCCGATGCTCTTGAAACTGTACAATTCAATGATAATGATACTATTGTTACACAAGGTGAAAAAGGAAATGATTTTTTCATTATTGTCGAAGGTAATTCAAATTAATATTTCTTTTATTTATTTAAAACAAAATCTGTGTTCTTTTAGGTACAGCGATCGTATATCAAAAACCATCCGATGATGAAGCAGCGGTTGAAGTATCAAAATTAGGTCCATCAGATTATTTTGGTGAAATAGCTTTATTATTTGATCGACCACGTGCAGCAACCGTTAAAGCAAAAGGACCTTTAAAATGTGTAAAACTAGATCGTGGTCGATTCGAACGTGTACTTGGACCTATATCGGATATACTTAAACGAAATGTTGCACAATATAATTCTTTTATTAATCTAGCTGTTTAAAAAAAAATAAGATTAGAATTTATATTTCCTATTTTTTTCTTTTGTTGTCGATCGTTCGTTTGCTTTTAATTTCAAACAGTTTCAAGACTTTGTATGTCTTCTATTTTTTTTTCTTCTTGTCTTTAAAACAAAAAAAACAAATATATATATATACATATAAATATATTTAATGTAATTCAAATTTTAAACTTTTTTTTCCGAAGAAACAAAAAAAAATATTATTATCTTTAATTAATTGTAATATTGCATGACTATTTCACTTTTTCTTAGCATATGTCAATGGAAGAAAAACAAAACAGAAGTAGGTTATACTAGTGTATTCTAATTGAATATATGTCAGACATTATCAATAAAAAATATAATATGACTTGTCTATATTGGAAGAGTATCTCATATAAAAGAAAACTTTCGAATGTAAAGCGAATATAATACGATATTTTTAGTTGCAATTAAACTAATTAGAACAGGAAAATCATCTGATTTCAAAACATAGAAAATCTCGTTGATTGTATCTTTAATATGTGTCCCAACTGCGACCACTTGAATAAATAAGTTACTGAAATAGTAGATGATGAATTATGGAAATATTATATGTCATTATGGATAAAAGTAAATAATATGATCGAGAAAAGGAAAACATATTGAAAATAGAGATTTTAATGATTACTAAAAAAGTTATACGATTCAAATTCGTTTAACTAATATTCAGTCAGAATCCTGCCGATTCCGACTATTGAATAGGGTTGAAATATAGCAGTTGATGTTATCAGTATTATCGATGATAGATGATGAATCTGTTCGATTATCTGAAACCGTAATGAATCATTGAGTTTATTCCAATCGATATGTATATTTAATTGGCATTTTTCCACTTAGTCTAACGTTACTTGTTTGACGTATACACGCGCTATATAATGATATCTAATAACTTTATAAGTGCTTTGACCTTAAACAAACAAACGAAATGTTAAGATCTTGAAAAATGTTTATACAGATGATTGATGATAACATATCACAACTATATATATATTTGTATATAATACTAAATGTTACCATTTAACATTCGATTAGATTCTAACCGAATTTAGATAGAATGAATTTGATTAAAAAAAATTATTGCTTAACTTTGAATTATGTGATGAAGACGTTTTATACAAATGATAATATAATAATTGATTTATAAGCATCAGTAAACATATTTGATATATCTGCCAGAATAACAAATCATGTAAACAAAGACTATTTATATATTGAATAGTTATTGGGTTAGAACTCAATCGATAACGAAGCAGATGATATATATGTTGAGATATGTCCCATATTTTCAATCGTATTGAAGTTTTTCTTTCGCATGAGAAATCTAAATGTAAACAGTTGTCAGAAAATAATACTATATTATCGTCGTAATCTCATGTTTTTACTAATTATCTACAATAAGAATAAATAAAAAGAAAGTGTCGAAAAATTTATTGTGATGATAAGGGTTATCTATATACAAAACATAACTCATTTATCATATATTAATAGTTCTGTAGATCTAGTATAATAATTCTTTCGATAATACCTAATTCCTAAAATTTTTATTAAATAAATTTAAACAATTACAATTTATGAAAATTGACACTATTTTGTGTTGATATTACTAAAATATTCGGACCAAATAAAGTTATATACCATGGACTCATTTTATAACTATAAATTGTTTTAAGTTTACCATCATTTCTAATATGAAAAAGACGTTGATTATGAAAATCAGCAACTAACCATTGATTATCATAAAGTGAACAACAACGTAATGAATTATGACATTCACCTTCAATATCTAATTTCAATGACCAAATATAATCAAAATGTTTTATTGATCTTAATTCAATACGTTTTGTTAAAAATTTCTTATCATAAATAGTTAAAGCAATTGTTTGATTATTACAAACAATATCTTTGATATATTCATGTTTATGACATATCAACGGAGATTTCCATTCTTTAATTAATTCAATCGACGGTTGTAAACTAAATTCCATAATTGATGTACCTTGTTCATATGTCGATAAATATAATGATGTATCTGAACAAGTACATGACCACCAATTACGTCTTAAAATTGTTTCAATACGTTCAATTGACATTGTATTTTCATCAATTAAATAAACTTCAAAATGTGCCATAACTATAAAACGATTTAATGTTGATGACCAACACATATCCCATATTCTTCCATGTGGCCATGCTATTTGTTTAATCGGTAATAATTCGCGATTGATCAAATGTAAATTATGCATACGATACATTAATAAATATTGTTCATTACTTGCTGTGGGTTTAGATAATTTATTTGAACAATCAATAATATGATATGGATATGATATTTGCGTTAAATTAAAATGTGTTGTATTAATTTCTTCAATCATTATTGATTTATTTTCAAGTATTAATGGATGAATATTAATATGAAATATTGTTTGTTCTAATTTATTCATTTCTTCTTCAAGATTTTCAACATCTACTATTAATAGATTAATACTTTGTCGTGATATATCTTCTTCTTGTAGTAAATCAGTTATTTTGGTTTGTAATTCAGTTATTTTTTCTTGTCGTTGATTTAAATTATCATGAAAACGTTGTTTGATTTCTTGACATTTTTTCTCATATAAACGATCAATAGTTTTATAAGAATCGTCACGCCATTTATCAAGTTTTTCATAACAATTTTCAATAAGTTCTTCATTAGTTAAATCTTCAAGACGATCATCAAAATTTTTCACTTTAGTATTTAATGATTTTAATAAGGAATTAAATGAATGATCATGATCATCAAAATGTTCGCGACATAAACTTTCATGACAAACGTAACATAAAGCACGCGAAACAGATTTACAATTTGTTATAGCACATAAAGTAGGCATGTGTTGAATTACCGTTTTGTTTTACTAATGGAGACTTGAAGAAAAAGAGGTATATATGTAAAATGAAATTTGTTCTTCAATAAATAATTCACATCTGTTAGAAAAAGAACAAAAAAAAGTGAAAATTTTCTTTCTTTTTTCTAATGGTCTCGTTTTCGATTAAAACAAACGAAAGTTAAAGAAATGTACCTATCTGTTCAGCATGCAATTTATTGAAATAACAAAAAAAATCAAAAGAACAACATGAAATTGTAATTTTGACAAGTAAAATCGATGTAGGATCTTAAAAATCGCTCTGGATATTCACTTATCCTAACAACGGAAAGACTTTATTCGGATTAAATGTTCCAATATTTTCTATAGATTCAGTTGCGTTTATGTGATATTCTGAAATGCTTACATAGAATGGATTTAAGAGCGAACTTAGAGAAGATGCCAATGATTCAGATTGTGATAGGAATTAATTTACTGCTCTAAGAAATCAATCCATTTTATCAATAAATTGTTTTTCTCGTTCTTGAACTTATCCCAATAAAATACGTCTTCAGTGGAACTTGTGTCTAAATCACGAATGGCTTCTCTTTTTGTACTGTAAACAGATCTTTTGCTGATACATATGAGCATCTGTGTACGATTCTGATTGCTACCAGAACTTTCCTATCTAATGTGTCCCACCATATTTCAGCTATCTCAATTTGATAAGTGGAGATAGAATGGTCGCGCTTACATTAGTTACATCTATATACTCTCAACATGTACCAATAGATATGCTAGATAATAAATTCTTTAGGAATATATATGTTATTACAATCGATATTTGTACCCGTGCAGCCCTTCGTTTTTATGGTATGTGTCAAGTCTATGTAAATTCAAGTTAAAAAAAATCGAATGACATTTATTTCAAGTTCTTTGATCTTTTCTATTCAATAATTGATTGGAAAAATCGAACAGCACTAATATGTGCATATTTTAATGGAAATTTTCGATCTTTATTCGATCATTATCAACCTTTTAACACAACCTTATAACAAGATGTTACAACAGATCTTAAGATTATTGATATTCATACATTAATGATACATATAAGTAGTATTAACAAATTGAGTATAATTAGTTGTGGAATGAATTTAAGAACCATTCATGTACATGATTATTATGTTTATGTTTAAATGATGACTACATATAAGATAATTTATACTTATTATTATATGATCTTTTTTCATATATTTTTCCTGTAAAATCTTTTTTGTCTGTATCATCAGGTTGTATTAAAAGGTTGATAATGATCGAATAAAGAACGAAAATTTCTACTAAAATTAAAATTTTCAACATTAACTACATTACTTACTTTTCATTTAAATTGATTAAAATCTCAAAATTATTATTATTTTTTCATACTAATATATGCACTTGTTGCAAAAAAAAGAATACTAAACCTATAACGAATCTCGAACGTCAATATCTTAAAATCTGAATTGCCATTAGCGGAATTTCTGTAAGATTAAACTATTTAACATGAGATAACCAGTTATTAATAGCAAATAGGATTAAATTCATTTCATATATACTTAATACTCACTTCAGCTTACTATAGGTACAATTCAATTAAAATTATAGTATTCACCTTTCATCTAATGAGAATTCCTCTTTTCGAAGTGACATCTGTCATGATTTATTATTATATAGAAAAAAAGACTTATTACCCTGATGTCTTTCATGTGTTTGGAAGGGAGATTTAATCATTTTTATTCCTATATATATTATATTTTTTAATATTCATGTTTCATACAATATCGATAATATTATAATTTATCTACATTTTAAACAGAAAGCACCAAGAATATTTCACGGACAAAAATATCAATATAAATCACGATTATTATAATTCTACAATTGTTTTTTTAATTCTACTTCATATCGTTGTTCAATAGTCGGCCGACTAATACGAAACCACAAACTAACTGTAAGCAACTGTAAAATAAGAATTATTATAGTATATAAAATATCTTTGAAATAATTTAAATCTGTAATATTCGTCGTTTTAGAACGCATATCTTCAAAAACTGCATTTGTTTGACTATAAGCCATAAGAAATATAGTTAAATGAAAAGCATGATGTGATTGACCAAAAAGATCAAACGAACCGGGACAAAAACGTTCGGGTATTCTGCCAACAAATATTAAACCACTTAAAATAAATGAACTAAATTGTATAAGATGCCAATAAAGTGCTTTTTGTTCGGATTCAAATAATTCATTTTCATTGGAATAGAAGATAAAATTTGAAAATAAATTTTTTAAAACTGGCCAAATTTGATAGAAATAAACAGTTAAAACACCAGAACATTGGAGAAACTTATGAGAAAATGGATACGGTCGACGATAGAATGTTTTACAAAAACAAGCGATTGACAATGAATATAAAGATAATAGACCTAATATTAAATAATATGGTTCATCATTCGAAATAGATTCTTTTGCGATTTTTATATTCATATTAATTTGTTTATGTGAAAATCGTCGAAGTACAATACCCGATGTAATACCATAAAAATTAATACCAAAATAATCAAGATAAAATGAACGTATATGATCGGCAACTGTTCGCGAATGTAATAAATGTGCTTGAGCTGAACATAATAACATTATACAAGCTCCGATACAATTATAAATAATATAAATATATATAACTGATGAATATGATTCATTTGATAAATAGATAATATGTTGATAGATTTGTTGAATTAGAATGAATGTACCAAGTAAATGAATCCATACAGACAATGTTTCATTATGTAAAGAAAAAAGTGATCGATAGTAATATGAATAAGGTTGATTTGGTAACCGGAAACCAGAATGAATGAATGGTTCAACATAAATGTCGAGAACATCAACAGCACGTAACAACATTCGTGTATCTTAATAATAGAAAAAGGATAAAAGAGAGATATATCATTAAATGTAGAGAAGAAAAAAAAAGAATATCTCATTAACTGAATAAGATAATCTCTGATTTAAAAATCTTAATGATGTGAAGAGAAAAAAAAGAGAGACATTACTTTCTGCCATAAATGCATGCACATTACTTCTTCTGATCGATCGATTGAATGTGTCCCAACATCAATAAGAATAACAACAAGCAGGAGAGAGACAGAGGAAAAAAACGATGAAGATACAGAAAAAGACAGAGAGAGAGAAGAAAAGAATTGCCGCTAGCACATCGTTCTTAACAGCGGAAATAGTTTGCACACATTCACCAGATCAACAGATAGAATATAGACGACATCAACTAATCAGTAATATAACTATGATCCATCTATGCCATTCATTTCATGAATGTTTATATAATATCATTCTCGCCTTCATCTATATTCTTTACGCCATAAATCTATATGTATAAAGATTGATGTTTCGTCGTCAAAAAAAAAAAGGTTAATGCAAAAGTGCGACTCATATATAATTCACTGATAATAAAAAAATAGGTTCATGAATTAATAGACAGGTTGAAGATATATAGAAGAAAAAAAAAGAAAAAACCTTATAACTATTGTAACTATTATTATTCTTTGTTCGTTAGCGATGGTGACATGTTCAATTCTCTAGCGTCTTTTGTTTGACAACAGCTATGTCTATTCAAGACAATTTATTCCTTACAAGAAAGAAGAAGAAGAAGAATAAGAAGAATAAGAAGAAAAAAAAAGAAAAAGAAAAGAACCGGAGGGGATAAAATAAAAATAGCAAAAAGTCATACAATAAAACGTTCGATGGAATATGAATAACAATTAAATCAAAGGATCGACAAAATCATCGTGTAATAGTTATAAAGATTTAACTAGACGATCGAAAATACATTGATACTTTAGAAAAATGATTGGAAAATTATTTTCTCTTTACACTACTAGTTATAGTTACCATAAATCTTTTCATTCGGTTATTAACTAGTACATTAGACAAATCGCTACATATATATATGTGTGTGTAGTATAATCAACTGTTGTTTATTTATTTAAATAACATGGAATGACCTTATAGAGATGAAAGAAAAAAACTAGGGTCAACAAAGATAAGAATTATTATTTATTGAAGCGTCTGAGCGCAGGAAAAGAAGTAATTATATATATATATATATGTAACATACAACTGCTAAATTGAGAAAAGAACACAACACTATATAAGATAATGATACATTGAATTTATTTCCTGTAAATAACTAATTTTCTATTCAACTATTATTCAACAAAAAAATTAACAAGATAGTTTTGTTTTTGGACTATTTATTTAAGTTTGTAGAAAATTCGCTTATAAATTTATTTTGAAGCTTTACAGGTAATATATTCTTAACACGAATCTAGTTTATTTTGAAAGACATTTTAATAGCACGTTTACATATAATTGAATGTAATCATTTTATATCTCTATTTTTTTCTATAAACATGTAAGTGTTAATCTCTGTAGACAAATCTCATTCTAACTTTGGTAAGCACATCGTATTTTAAATATGATCAAATTATCCGACTATATCTCATTCAATGCTCTGATTCTATACGCCATTTTATATATTAACTTTTGTCTGAAACATGAGTATAATACATACAAAAAAGAAAAGATCAAATGATAGCGTGTACATTATTCCTCGTGTTTTAATCAGAACCGAATAGCTTGTAATTAAATTACTCCAATCAAATCACAATAATTTTTTGTTGATGAATCACTATACATAGATTTATTTTTTGGATTCAGTAAAAATTTCGAATAAGAAAAGCAATATTTATCTGTTATATTATGTCGACAGTGGAGGAAAGGTTGAGAAGTGTATAGAAGGATGTAACCTAATGATGATGTAATAATGGCAAAGCAAAATATTTGAATACTTCAAACAAATGTTAACATATATATACAACTGACTATACTTATCCTGTTTATTTTAAAAGAAAGAGATATGGTTTATATATAAAATGACCTTAGGCAAATTAGAATAATTGTGTCAAGTTAATATAAACATTCTAAAGCATTAAAATAGAGCTTTTATTACATCAACAACAAAAAAAATCATAAACGATGAGGGAACATTTAGAGTACGTCGCGTTTTGTAATGATTCAATAATCGGTCAACTGAACGTAATCTATTAACTCAGAAATATTTGCTATCAAACTACTTATAGGCGTAGTTTACAATCGACTGCAGTAATTGATTCACATGTGATGAATTCAAAAAATCAAAATATCGCCATCTGACTTCTTTTTAAAAACTAGATATGAAAACACGTTATTGATATAACTATTCCAAAGCGCCAGCCGCAGTATTGATCGTAAAAAAAACTTCATCATTTCATTTTTCAAAAAAAAAACAGACGTAATTTTAGTCTCATCGTGATTTAGTAACATTAAAGTCGAGTATCACCTATATCTAATATTTATCAAACGTGTTTTTGATATTAATTTTGAATGTCATAATTTAAAAAATATATATATTTTGACACAAATCAATAGAAGACGTTGCTGAGTTTTTTATTTGTTCAGAGGTCTATGTAGCAAAAGTCATGAATAAAGTCAGAAAATTTATCTAGTAAATAAGCATGTTTAGACATGATTTACTTTAGTTTCTAAAATTACTCAATGAGAAAACTTCTACTTATATAGACAGAAGAAAAAGAATGAAGATACTATAGTTATGAGAATTGTATATACTTGTTTTTATTTTTTATAGAGCACAAACATTAGTAGATTGAATATGTCAACTATTAATACAGATAATGTGAATTCTATTCCATCAAATGAAGTTGTTCATACACAACAACTAAATGATGGTATAGTGATAAATCAACCATTATTGAGTTATACACAAATAAACGTTGAACCTAATCAAAATTCTTCTCAACATTTACCGACGTCTACATCTATTTGTGAAAATAACGAAATAACACCAATTGTATGTATTCATGATGATAGCAATGATTATAATTTACATTCAGAAAATATTCATGATATAAAAGAGTATAGAATATGGTCAATTTTTACTATGCTATTCTGTTTCACTTTCATTGGTGTCTATGCAGTTGGTATGTCTCGTCAAACAAAAACAAAAAAACTTCAAGGTGATTATTTAAGTGCACGATACGATTCAAATATGACTGCATTGTTAAATATAATCGGTACACTTTCTGGTATTGTTATTTATTCTCTTGGTGGTCTTCGATTAACTGGACATATTGTAATGAATTCTTTTTCAAAATAGAAAAAAACTTATTAAAACAGTTACTATATAAAACAAATTTTGATAAATTATAATATAACATTTTGTTTCTCTTCTTTTTCATACAAATATATAATAATTTGTATTGATATAACTGTTTTCAATACTGCTTGATTCTAAACAAGCTTACGAATATCATTCATTATTTTACCTTTCAACATTGTGTTTTAATTCTACTGCTATTATTGAACATTTATGTTTCAAAAATATAAAAAACTGATGAAACAATTTTTAACATTACATAATTTAGATAAAAGGTGATTGTCAAATGATTTTGTCGATCATTAAAAAAGACATACTAAATGCATGAAAGTCGTCTGGAAATATATAAAAATAGTCGATTAAAAAAAACATAATTAAATCAATGACAAAAGAAGAAATGGAGTTCTCCTATGCTTACTAACTACATATGATACTGAAATAAGACCTTGAAAAATAATACGACCACAGAAAATAAATGTTACTCAATCTTATGTAAAAGTGAGAAGTATAAAAGAAAAGTTTGAAACTATATTAGCAGGAATAAATTCAAAATGCAAATGTTTATAAAATTTGAGAGTGTGCATATGGATCTAGGTATAGATGAATTATCAATACCCATACCTTTTGAAATAGTCAACGTTGTTAACAAGGAAGAGCTTTATTCTCTGTAAAAGCAGTGCATGCGGGAAAAATAGAGTCATACAAAGTGTGACAGTGTTTATGTTATTCTCTATTGACACAAAATACGATGGAAGCAGAATATAGTTATTTACAAGCACAATTGCCGACTCTCTCCATTTAAACAGAAACGCGTTGTCTCGCGAACAAGAAAAAAACACCTTGAGAAGGGAGACAGTGATGTTCTTTTTCTTTGAATGAGTTTCGCTAGGGTTTTCACTCGTAATAGGCAAGGGTTTAGGTTTGGTTGTGGATGCGAGTGTAAAATGCGACAGAAGCTGACTGGGTGGTAGTAGACCACGGACTAAAAAAAACAACTCCGAAACCCAGCTCAGACTTCGACAAAAAAGTTTTCTCTACTCCAATTTCAACTCCGAAATATTTTTCTTCGCAACTCTACGCCGCTCACTACCGAGGAGATAAACTAAGCGAAGAGACACCCATACGTACATATACAACTTCATCCACAGCTACATTCACACCCCCATCCCCACCCCACTCACCCACCCACACCCACACCCTCCCCCCATCCCGTCCACAGCTTTACCCACAGCTACACCCGCAACCTCATCTACAGCTACACCCACAGCTTCACCCATAGCTACATCCACACCCACACCCACACCCACCCTCAAATGTCCATCGATTGATACGTATTTCTTACATTCTTATCATTGAGATTCGTTTCTTTGTCTAGATTTTAAACAATAAGAATATGAAAATGAAGTCTTCTTAGTGTTTTGTTGAACGTGAAATAAAATCATACATTGTATAACAAATCGTTTCTGTGCATGCTCTTCTTATTACTTATTAAATATTTGGATCTTTATAGGTCAAGCATTGTCGTACTTTTAATGGATGAGACATCATCAAATATCATGACTCTACTTTATGGAATCGGAATCGGAATATCAATCTTAGTGTTCTTTATTATGACAATCTGGGGCGCTTGTGACGAACGTGGATGTTGCCGTCAAAGTGACAATCGTCCAATTGCTAACAGTATCAATCCAGAACAATCACAAATAGAACATTGAGAATTGAGATGGCAGCATATAGACAATAGCAGACCACGCTGTTTCGAAATACATTCTCTGATGACATATTCATCAATAGTAAATTCAATTGGTTTCGTTAGTCAACCATCATTTCAAAACGCACATAATGATAATAGCAGAACGAGATTAACTTCACTTGTGCAAAATAATCTACAAGTACCATCAACATATAATAACACAATACAACATGGAATACAATGCAGCACTATTCTCTACCACGGCTATCTTATAATCTTCCAGAATTTCGTAGAACAACAGTAACAACTTCAGAAAGTCAATCTATCTCAAGTTCACCACCGCCATACGATGATGTGATACAACTAAACTCAATGTCTATCACTATGCAAACACAAACCAAACTGCCACCATCTTATAATGAGTTTATGCGAGGAAGAAATGAAAGGAGCATAGTATGATTCCGAATTTGAGAGTATGAGTGTAAAAGTGTCTTTTTCTTAGATAATTAATACTATTTCAAATTTTAGTCTTTTCATGTCAAAGTCTGATAAATATTGATCGAATTTCTTCAAAATCTTTCAAAATTGAAGATATATTCAGCTTTTAAATAAAAGATAGTTATCTTGATCATGCTAGTGCATGAGGATCAACAGAACGCTTAAGATATGTTTATGGTAACTAGAAATTATTGTATTTGTGATAGATCGTTCAACAGAGATTGAGTAAGTAAGTCTTGGAGGTAGAACAATTCACCTTATTGGCTTAAAAAACCATCTTGAGGACGTGGATAGGTGCAGATATAGATGGATAATCAACATTCATATCCTTTGAGGTAATCATTGTTATTGGCAAGGAAGGATTTTCTTCTCTGCAGAAGAAATAAATGAGAGAAACCGTGTTATACAAAATATGGCATTGTTTATGTTATTCGCTACTGGAAAAAAAATCCTATGCAAGCAGAAAATAATTATTTACAAGCACTCATTCCTTCGTTCTACACGCTATCGATTAGACGTGTCTACTATATATCGTTCTTCTTCTCCTTTTAACTCCGTCGACAACGACGGTGATGAATCATCGACCAAAATGGAAATTCAAGCTGAAAATAGTCTATTTCCTGATATTAGTGAAGTCAACAAAAATCGATCGTTTACTCCGAATACACTTCACAAAACTTTAATCGAAATCGCGCAACAGGCACTGGTAAATTCAAACAATCAAAATAATAATGAAAAGGTCAACCAGGGCAAAAACAACAACGTGTACAGAGAGAGAACAGAAAAGGAAAAAACGTCTTTCTCTCCATTTACTATAAAATTTCAACAAAGGCCTTCGAAATCTGAACTTCAACTGGAAAAAGAACTCTTTACTTTCTGGAAGAAATCTTCATCGTCAATTGATCTAACTCGTCTACATGTTCTAACTCGTTTCGGCTTTCAAGGTCATCTACAATTACATGCACAAGACGTAGAATCGTACGATACACTCGTTGCTGTCGATTGGCCTACACATCTCGTTAATCAACCGATCACAGTTGTTCCACCTATTCGTGTTCCTCCACATCATTCAATCGTCGTCCGGGATGTACCACTTTCATGGCAGCTCCCGGAAATTAAAAATGAAATAGAAGATAGTTACGGAAATGGTTCGGTTCGTAATATTGTACGTATGTATGGTAGAGATGGAAATCCCATACCATCTATTCGTCTAGATACATCATCATCATCGTACATCGTTACATTTCTTAAAAACAGTTTCATCAACATTGGTCATGGTCGTCATGCTGTTAAAGAATATCATCTTCCAACTCGAATATCTCCTATTTGTTATAACTGTTATGAACATGGTCATCTTGCTCGGCACTGTAAGAATTCGAAGCGGTGTGGTCGATGTAGTCAACAGCATGAAGGAGAATGCTCAAACGATATCAGGTGCGTAAACTGTAATGGTCATCATTATCCAGGTCAGTCAAATTGTCCTGTTGTCCAACATTTACGTGCAGAAAAGCAAAAACAACAGCATCAACCGAATATCACGTTTTCTTATGCAAAAGCAGCTAAGCGCCTGCAGCCATCGACAACTACAGCTCAACCCACTACGTCAGTTATTACACCAGAACTTCAAACTCAATTGATCTCTATCAACAAGAAGCTGGATGAAGTGAAAGAATCGTTCCTCGACCTGAATATAAAAATATCTAATAAAGTTAGTCAATTGGAAAAACGTCTCATCGACGCTGAAGAACAAATCGATGTTCTCTCTTCGGAACTCAACTATAGGTACGCTGAACAAGGAATCAAAAACAGCTCAACCAGGAATATAATCGTAAACGTTTTGCTACCCGCATTTATAGACATTAGCAAAGCTATCGCAGCAACATCTCGTAATCAAGCATCAAGAAACGAAGTCGAAACCATATGCAATGAAGTGCGGATCGCTATGCAACATTCAGATGAACAAAAAGAAGGTAGAATTATCCAGCTGCAACAAAAATATCCACTTCTACAGTTCAATAATAAATAGACATTTTACCAGACTGATGAAACACATGTATCCCGTGAGTTTTCGTGTCTTCGTCTCCACTCGGAGCCGAAGATTGAGTATTAGTCTTCCTTTCAACTCACTGTTATCTTTTAATGCTATTGTGGCTGTTGTAAACTATCTGCTTCACATTTGTTTTCTCTCCTCATTTTCTTGATCTTTTTCCTTCTTACCTCTCTTATTCTGTCTAATGTTACACTTATACATATTTATATTACTTTTTCTTTCTTTCTCACTTTCTCTTTAATCTTTACTTGTGTACTGTAAGGACCTTGACGGTCGTCAGTCTTATTACTGCCTAAATAAATAAAAATAAAAAATAAAAAAATTATTTACAAGCACAACCGCCCACTCTCTCACCGTCTAAGCATAAACGCATTTTCTCGCGAACAAGAAAAAAACACCTTGAGAAGGAAGAGAGATGTTCTTTTTCTTTGAATGAGTTTTACCAGTTTTTTTCATTCTTACATTTACATTTTATGCACAGAATTTACTTGATATAGTGAGATTGAATGCCTATAACTGGTGGAAAGAAAAAGGAAGAGAGAGAATAGGAAAAAAATGGTAATACAATTTTTTCATGTCCACACTTTGAACGACAAATAAATAGTAACAGAAGAAGCAGCTGAATTTCATTTCTATTCATTCTTTTTACACAAGTAAGTGTTAATGCCATAACAGCTACTGCAATGATGAAAATAGAAAGAATATTGACATGTCCAATGAAAGTTAAAGAAATAGTTGAATAGTTCGATATCTAATCGATGGTAGATTTACTAGAATAAAAGATTGCACTTCTGCTAGTAGATAAAGTTTAGAATCTAAGAGTTTGATAAAATGAGAATCGATGTTAATGAAAGAAGAACTGAAGTGAATATTAGAAGACCATCTGTTCGATCGATGTTACAAATGTTTCTTGTCAAGACTGAAAGAGAATGCATCCTATTCTACAATGTTGAACATTTCATATCTATTTTTTACTTTATATCAAAGTTAGATATTATTTCTGTTTTATATCTTTGACAGAATATAAAAATACAAGATGATATGCAAATAATGCATACAAATATTCTATATTCTTAAGAAATATTTTTACAAAACAATTTTAACAATTAAAATTTTACACTTTACTTTATCTCTCTTTTCAATTGACAAATGATTAACAGTTAGCGTGTTTATATATATTAAAACTATTTCATTTAACATAGAATTAAACTATTCTTTCGAAGTTAAATATGATATTACACATGAAAGGAATAGAAAATATATCTCGTTTACTTTTCAAAATCAAATTTTAATCATTTATCTAGCTGACATCACATCTGATATTATGACTTAATTTTTAGACATGGTTAGTGTTCTTTAAATGATTTATATATAATGAAGAATGTGAGTTTGCAACAAAACAAGTCTCTTTAAAAGAAATTATTTTGTAGAAAAACTGAAAATCTACAGATATTAGTGGTATGATTGAATAGAGGTATATATACTTATACTATTATGATATTAATGTTTTTATTTGTATTGAGTTTGTCAGAAGTATTTCAGGTGAATTGATTTTGTCACTGAATAAAATTCTCTACCAACTCAGTATATCAATCTTACAAATTGACCTGCTGAAATAAATCAGTTCGTGTCGAAGGAACTATTCAAACAGTTCTTCATATACAAAATAAAATTGTACTTACTAGCGTCTGAAAATAATTCAACAGATCATATTTGAGGGTGTAGGTATCTACCATCTCATAGCCCACCTATATTCACACCCGAATATTCTTGATGTAGAACCCATAAGAAGTTAGGTATTTTATTTCTTGAATCTGATATGAACAACATTGTTACTGGCATCGGCTGTGTTTAGTAGCGTCTATTCTTTCGTGTCATGTATTAAAATGTCTTTTTCTAGCAGCAGCCACATAGAAACTCAATTTTTTTCTTTTGCTTGTTCACATGTCTTCAAATGAAATAATACTGTTCTTTCCCTTTTCATGAAAAGAAAAAAAAACACTACTGATTGGTTACTTTGTATACTTTCATATTGTTGTTGCTTTTGAATTTTGATCATTCTTTTGGATTTACCAACTTTACTTTTGGTAGTCACTTACAAAAAAACAACTACGTCATTTGCCATGGTGAGTGCCGTGACATTTCAGAAGTCATACTTCTGTGATCAAGATTCTTGAGTCATATACATATGAGTATATAAGGGCTTTTCATTTGCTTTGGAGAGCATATTCTCTCTCTCATTGTTTGTTTGCCTGATCAGAATAAAATCTTCACATCATTTTAACAAAACTACCTTCATCATTCGCTTCCAACATACAATACAAAGTAAATATTATCAGAAATTTGGGCACATAATTCATTCGATTTAAATTATTATTGACGTGGAGAGTTTTTGGTTGTTTTTATGTTGCACACTAATATTAGTATTTCACAAATATAAGCAATCGTTTAACTTGAATTAGTAGATTAAAAATAGGCTGATTAGCTACTTTGTATAATTTATGAAGATTCTTCGTACCATCTTGTAATAATATAAACAAATCCAAGTAGAAAAGAATCGATTGATCTGATTTTTATTTAGTAGAACTATCATTTTATCCTGAATAATCAAATGATGTTTGATAGATTGTTTTATATTGTAATTAAATCTTCATATAATAGCTTTTCTCTCGTCTTAACACATTTATTTATTATGTTTATTAGAATTAGTTACTTCTATATGATATAAATTTTTAAACTGATCTCTTTCATTCATTTATTTGATTTGATTGTATTTTATTTAGTAATTAATTAGATAATTTATTATTCTATGGGTAAAAAACAAACAAAACTCGAAACTCATGAAGAATTATCTGGATCAGCAAATGCAAGTAAGTAGTTCAACTATTATGTCTGTTAAATAACAAACCAATAAAATAAATGAGCATGAAAATAGTTCTTCAAAATCTAATTAGTAAATTAATAGAAAACAGTATATTATTTTTTAGATTTTTTTGAAACTAATCGAGTAAGAAATTGAAATGATTTAGGATTAGATTAATTTTTGATTATAAAATCATATTTATTTATTTTTTACTTCAAATTTAAAAACATTTGTTCTATTTGACTAATCAAGATATATTTTTAAATTAAAAGATTTATAGAATAATTTCTTTTTCGATTATAATTAATTTAATATATATATTACTGTAAAATTTATGATATTAATTTTAAACTAATCAGATGAATAAGAAATATCTGATATATTATTATTGAATTTGATCCATTAATAATTTTAACTGAGAAATAAAATAGTTCAATAGAATAATCTAAAGATAGGCCATTTTTATTTAGATAAAATATTACAAATGTTCTTAGATCGGATTGGTGAAAGATGAGCACAAGGAAAGATGAGCACA
>CAJNOI010000014.1:530803-563738 GCA_905250115.1 Adineta steineri | reverse complement strand
ACAGTGAGAGAAAATCACTCTCTGCATTTCCATCATCTTCATCTTTCTTATTTCATATAGGCACTCACACAACTCCACCTCTCCGGTAATCAAATCGGAGATCAAGGTGTACAAGTTCTTGGTGAAGGTTTACAAAGAAACACAGTAAGAGAGAACATCATTCTGTATAGTTTCCTCATCTTCATCTTTCTTATTTCATAAAGACGCTCATAGAACTGGGACTCGCAAATAATCAAATTGGAGAGAAAGGTACACAAGCTCTTGGTGAAATCTTACGAAAGAACATAGTGAGAGAAAAACACCATTCGCTATACTTTCCTCATCTTCATCTTTCTTATTTCATACAGACACTGACAATACTCCACTTCGGACACAATGAAATCGGAGAGAAAGGTGCACAAGTTCTTGGTGAAGCCTTAAAAAAGAACACAGTAAGACAAAACAACATTCACTATAATTTTCTCATATGCATCTTTCTTATTTTATATAGACACTCAAAGAATTAAGTCTCGGCTTCAGTCAAATCGGAGAGAAAGGTGCACAAATTCTTAGTGAAGTCTTACAAAAAAACACAGTGAGAACAAACAACATTCTCTGCTCTTCTCTCATCTTCATCTTTCTTATTTCATGCAGGCACTCACAAAAATCTACCTTTTCCAGAATGAAATCGGAGACATAGGTGCGCAAGCTCTTGGTGAAGGCTTACAAAAGAACACAGTGAGAGAAAACAACATTCGCTATGCTTTGCTTATCTTCATCTTTCTTGTTTCATACAGACCCTCACAGAGCTCGCGTTTGGGGACAATCAAATAGGAGATAAAGGTGCGCAAGCTCTTGGTGAAGGTTTACAAAAGAACACAGTGAGAGAAAATACCATTCTGTATACTTTCCTCATGTTCATCTTTCTTATTTCATATAGGCACTCACACAACTCGACCTCCGCGACAATCAAATCGGAGATGAAGGTGCACAAGCTCTTGGTGAAAGTTTACAAAAGAACACAGTGAGAACAAACACCATTCTCTATACTTTTCTCATCTTCATTTTTTTTATTTCATATAGACACTGACGATACTCCACCTCGGACACAATGAAATCGGAGATAAAGGTGCACAAGCTTTTGGTGAAGGCTTACAAAAGAACACAGTGAGAGAAAATCACTCTCTGCACTTCTAGCATCTTGATCTTTCTTATTTCATATAGGCACTCACAAAACTCAACTTCGAGTATAATCAAATCGGAGATGAAGGTGCACAAGCGCTTGGCGAAGGTTTACAAAAGAATACAGTGAGAGAAACCACCATTGACTATACTGTTCTCATGTTGATGTTTCTTGTTTCATACAGACACTTAAAGAACTCAATCTCAGCTACAATCAAATTGGATATGTAGGTGCACCAGCTCTTGGTGGCGCCTTTGACACGAATTCAGTGAGTGAAAATAACATTCACTATACTTTGCTGATCTTCATTTTTCTTATTTCATTCAGACACTCACAGAACTCAATGTCTACGGCAATGAAATCGGAGACGAATGGAAAGATTATTTTGAAATAATTGAGGACGAAAATGCACGCCTGCGCATATATTTATGAGAAGAACTGAAACGAAACGAAATGAAACAAAATTTATTATATTTTGTTTTGAAATAAAAGTATATATTGAAGAAACATATTAATATTTAGAACAGTTCATATTGAGGAGATTGGCATAAACAACTACTATAATCTAGATTTTACTGTCGCAACGGAGATCTCGAGATAGCTAGATGGGGTGGATGTAAGTTTGTATTGTATTTATAGAAATACTCCCACTAGAGTTTTGACCTCATTCAAAGGTTAAATCTTTAAGTAGTGTTTTTGACTTCTGTCTGCATAAGATCTTACAAAAGAACATAGACAGGATGAAAATCTTGAGTGTGAGTATGATTATGGATTATGGTGACGATGACGTTAACACAGACATCTACGCCCGCACTCTCAAGATGGTTTCGTATTGCAACGAATATCACAATTAATATATCAAGTACTTTGTTAGATATGGCATATCTTACCTATGTCTTTACTAATAGTCACTACCATTGACATATGATTTACATTATATGCTTTTCACTGATCACTTTTATGGTATTTATTAAAATAAAGTTATGCGTTTTTAAATAGATAATAAAACTACGATTCAAACTGGTTGAGTTGAATTAAATCAATTTAATTAAGAAATAAACAGTATTTGCTATAGTTACGAAAAAATTATAATTATGATAGGCAATCGTTATTGTTTGTTAGGTATTATATAGCTAAAAATCCACTATCTACAAAAAAATAAAGGAAAACCAGTCAGAATTATCTCATATCACAGCATTTTGTTCATTTGGAAATGATTCAATGCTACGATTTAGATAAGATTTATTTAAGACTAAAAAGATAATTGGCTCAACAACATCTTCTACTTCTATATAAATAAATGGAAAACTAATGAAAATACGATTTTCATTTTTAGAAATCAGCAAATTTATTCAATGGAATTTTTTGATAACATTCCAGCGGTTTTCTTTATGTCAGACCAACATACTTATAGAAAATGATTATTTAGTAAAAGAAAGTAAACATTAACCTGTACGACAATACCTGTTAAAAAACCTATGTGCAACAAACAAAAGTAATGTAAAATACACTATTGACCTGAATCTAAAACAAACAAACTAATGTTATTTAACTGCAGACGAGAGAGACTCTCACTTGATCAGGACCTAATTCCAATGCCACTACACATATTAAACCATCAACTGCTGCTTCACCTGATACATTAACAATCGAAACAGGTATTTTACGTTCAGTTAAATCACGTACTATTTCTATCAAAATCATTATCCTTATATATATCCTAGATGATTTTCATTACAAAAATATCAACTATTATATAATTAATTCAAAATGAAGATATCTGAGTAACACGAATCATGTACTTCACATTGATATTAAATAATCTTTGAAAGATAAAAGAATAATATAAATATTTTATATTTGTTTCAATTGTTTTACATACCCATCAAAATCAACTTCTAAAAATGGATAAAGAATAGTAACAGTAGCATTATTAACTAATAATTAAATTAGAGGATGTGGTCTCATAGATTCTTTCTCTGTTTTCAAAACACATAAATCAGTACATAGTGAGAATAATCTTATTATTCTATTTATAACATAATATATATAAATATACATTCCATAGAATAAATCAAAATTTAAATATTTTACTTCTGCGACAAATTGTTTCAAATTTTCATCAGATTTACTAACTGCAATAATCTCAGCTTCAAGTTCAACCAGTCTTAAAACCAAGGGTTCAACTATATCTAAACAATCTTTTTCTTTCGATATCCATGGAAAAATATTTGAACTCAATACTGCAGCAGTGAAGCGATTTTTGCTAACCACAAAAGTCAAACTTTTTATTCGGCTTCTGTACACCGCTCAAAATCGCGATTATGAACGGTTTTCAAAAAAAACTATTCATCATTATGGTATATTATTTCTGCTATCTATCCCATTATGATGGACTTTCTATGTTTACGATTTATCTACGATCTTCATATGGTCATCTAATATCGTGCTCAACTCCTGTAATACCACTATCTATTTTATATTTATTTACTTCTCATTAGATTTGCATTTCTTACTTTGTGATTGCAGTTCGCTAATTGTACTGAACTATCTGATTACTAATAAAAAATATTTTCATATGGACTTATATCTTTCGTTTACTAATGATTTATAAAACTCTTTGAGTAACTAGCAATCTGTCATAGTTTTATAATTTTATGAAAATTCCTGAGATTTTTATATTGATAATGAACTGTATATGTGAATTATAAAACTTTATTTATCGTTTATAGTCATGATTATTAACGTATAAACACATTTTATCTAGATAAAATCGTATTTGAAGGAAATTGCAAATTTATCAGAATCTGTACAGCAAACTGTGGTATTGTGCGATATGCAAGAGTCTAAATATTTACAATATTAATCTACAACTGATATGAATAATTATATGAAAGAAAAAATATTCATAATAGTAAATATTCGAATTAACACATTGCATGATTTATTAATTAGGAAATTGAATTTCATCAATTTATTTATTTAAGCATATATAAAATTACTTTTGTTTTTAGTTTTCAATATATAGAACTTATATTTCATATAGATTTTATTTTTAATTATTATTAAATAATAATCTGACTTGATCGATATATATAATCAAGTTTTTTGTTACATAGAATAAATGGTATAATCAAATGATTGATATGTTTACCGTCAGTTGTGATCGACGATACGTGGTATAAAACTTCATCAATCATTCATTTCACAAAAAAAAGAAGGGAGAAAAAAATTAATCAAAACTCGTTGAACATATGAACTGTCACTATTGACTATGTTCAAGTGTTCTATTTTATCATCATTAATGTCAGTCGATATATATATTGTGTAATAAATCTCGGAGTATTGATAAAAATAGTAGTAAAACTTAGTCTAGTCTAGTCACATTACATTGTTTTGTAAATTAACATAGAAAATAAGCAAGTAGTCATAAAATAATTCTTCTATAAAACAACTCTTCGAAAATATATATAATAGTTTAGGTTAAAAAATAAAACAAAACATCGCCGTAATTATTATTTCCTTTCTTGAATGAGAAAAATAAGTCAAAAATCAAGGTCTCTCATACCATCATCCTTCTAGGAACAAATAGAGGCGGAGGAAAACGAGAAGGTCGAAAGGATCAATCAATAGCGAATATCGCACGAGGGCAAAAGAAAAATGTATATATAACTAACACCCGTAAACAAAAAATCACATCAAAATATAGATGAGATATGAATACTTAAATAGTCAAATATTATTTCACATAAATAAAAATTAATATTTTTCTTTTTAGTAACATAGTTTGTGTATTATTCAAATCATAGAAAAACATTTTTTTAGTCTTGAGAACATAGAACAGACGATCGATATAAAAATATTGCTATGAGTTCATTTTTACTAGTCATATGTCTTCAGTCTTTAAAAAAAGATCATAAAATACCTATGAATAATTCTCCATTACAAATAGAAACGTATCTAGAAAGAAAATAACCTAATGCTTTTATCCGGAAATTCATATTGTAACTATTTCCGTTATGCATACTTCAGTTCATTTACCCCCCAAAAATAGTTTCTATTATAAAAATCTTTTGTTTGTAACAAACAATCTATATTACTAGTAGAGCAGGGAGATCTTTCGACAATGTAATTCAATTAGACATTAAGAAAAGAAATGATTTATATATATCTCTTTTTTTCGAGGAGAGACTAATCTTCTAAATTTCTTAGTTAATGAGAATGTTTTTTCATACCGATGATTATATAGACAAAAAAAATAATCAGTATTATATTTTTGAAAAGAGATCTGACTATATAATTCATATAATTATTAGATATATGAATTAAATCCCTTTTGATATATTTTATAAATTATATATTTTTCTTTTCATATAGAATGTTTGAAGTTGATAATATTTCTCATAAATTGATGATCTATGCTGGTATTATCATGTATATATTTGGTTCAATTGGAAATATATTAAATATTTATGTATTTACCGTATGGTCTCGTACAAAAAAAACATCAAATAAACATTCGCATTCTTGTCGTACAAATAATAGTTCATTATATTTACTTGTTTCATCGATTTCAAATTTAATTGTTATTCTTTATCCACTTTTTACACGAATTATGCTTGATGGTTATGAATATCATATAACAAAACATAATGTATTTATTATATGTAAATTACGTTATTATATTCTTCATACATGTGATGTAATATCATTAACATGTATTTGTTTAGCTACATTTGATCGTTATTTAATATCATCACGAAAAGTTCGTCTAAGAAAATTAAGTACAACAAGAAAACAAACAAAATTAATTCTTTTATTTATTATATGTTTATTTGGAATTCATAGTATACCAATTTTTAAATATTATAGTGTTTCAAAAACAGGATATTGTACAATTATATCAACTATTTATTTATATTATTATTTATATACATTTCAAATATTTCTACATGGTATAATACCAATTATTTTTCTTTCCGTATTTGGTATATTAACATTTAAACAATTGAAAATAATTAGTAAAAGAAAAAATCATTATGGAACAATGAATTTTGATAAACAATTATCACGTATGCTTTTATTAATATCTTTAGCGATTATCTTATCATCAATTCCATATTGTATTGAACAATCGTATTTAGTATTATTTAAAAAAAATAATCGACAATATAAATCATATTTTCGTCTTTATCATGTCGCATGTTCAATATTATATTATACAAATCCGGTAACTAGTTTTTATATATATTATATATCGACACGAAGTTTTCGTTTACAAATTCATAAAATGTTTTGTTGTACTAGAAATACTCATTTAGTTATTGTCTATAGAGTGAAACCAATAACAATGTCAAAACAGGATTTTTAAGTATCCATTTTATTTTTTTAAATTAAACTATTGTTAATGTAAAGGAAAATAACCTTTCGATGTTCTGTTTTCCTATTAGAATTTATAAGAAAGAAATTTTTAATTAATTATGACCTATTTTTTTGTTTGAATCATGTTTGTAATAGTTTCTGAAGAAAGGAAATAGAGTAAAACGATCAGATCCTTTTTTTCTGTTATTGAACTACACATAATAATACAGGAAATGAGCACTTGCATGAGATATAATTTAACTATATAATATACATTATTATTACGTTCATCGTAGGAGGTGAATGCTATTTTAATCGGGTGTGAAAACTTTTATCGAACACTATTCATGACAAATCAACCACGACTTTTAGGACATGCGCAGTTTTATATAGATGAATATGCGATCATCATATAACTAAAACTTGCTTCGGTAAATAATTTCGTTCTAAACAAATCCCGCATATATAATAAGGAAATATATTATGAAAACAACTCGGTGAACAAAAACTCAATGAACGATTGAAAATATTTTCTAGTGGATTACGAACTTCATATGTAGGTCATTGAATAGAATTTTTTTTCTAGTAAATAAGAATATGATTTTGTACATTCGGTAACATTTTAACAGTCGGATTCAATTGGAATTTCTATAAGATCAACAAAATTCTCTTAAATATCGAACGATATCATTATTGGAGGCCTAATATCTTCTGAATCGACATTATATCATAAATCGATGAGAAGAACCGAATCTAAGGATTATATGTATATAAAAATATTTTTACTCGTACATGCAGTCAGGGTTTTTAATGGAAATCTAAAATAAAATGTATATGTACATCTTGTTCTCGTATCCCAGGTGTATCAAAGTGTACACACTTGACGTTTAATACAAAATAAAGAAGTGAAAAATCGAAAAATGTTCATACTTTTCTTTCGTAAAACAATTAAACAATGTTACATAAATAAATGTAAGTGCAATTATCTACCCAACATCTGAATGATAATTAGTATCAAAAGTGGTCACAATATTTTTTGGGACAAGTGTACTGCAGCGTGTATTTCAAGAGGAGCAAGTGTTCTGTTCATTTTGATTATGTTTGGTATACTTGTCATTAAAAAGAGTGCAGATCAATACAAAACTATTTATATTTTCTTTCTTCTATTTTTTTAAACACATTTTAATAATATAAAAGAAAGATATTAACACCGGCAAACAATGACATTACAATAATGAATTCGATATTAAATCATAATTCGAAGAAATGGATGATTCTTTTTTGTTTTTAACATATTTAGCTTTTTTAGATGAATTAGATGATATCGAATTTTTTATATTTAATGGTGAGTTATTAAGATTACTGTTTGCAGCTGATAAACGTAATGAATTTAGAAAATATTCATGTTGCATTAATGTAGCTATTCTAGGAGATATTAATGGAAAATAAGTATTCGTTTGTGCTGTAGATGCTAATCGATATTGTTGTTCAATCGAAGAATTTATATTTGATGATGATGGTAATTGTGGCGAACGGGAACGTGAACGTTTCAATGATGTGAGAGGAATGGATGAACGTTTTCGATTTATTTCATTGATATTTTTAGGCGGAGCATTATGATTGTGTTTCGAATGTGATTCAATTTTTCGATGAAATTGAGATTTATCATGATTAACAGTAGTTGTTGTTTTTCTATCGATTTGTACTGGAATTGGAGAAAATAAAGTTCCTAGACCACCGAATGCATTATTTGATGAAGGTGGAATACAACCAATAGTATTAGAATGATTCAATGGAGATGGATAATCTAAATTGAAAATTCATAATCACATCTTTATACAATTACTGTACTGTAGAAACATACTAAATAGTGATGCTAGATGATTTGCCTTTGGAATAAGATCAGATGAATTATGTTGTTGATGTTGATAAATCATCCAAGATATTCGAACATGAGCTGAACACCATTTCTTAGAATTCTATAATTATAATATCATTAAGTAAAGAATACAGAAATAAAATTTATCGTTTACCTTAATTGAAGATGAGAAATTTTCTTTTTTCATTGAAATAGAATTTAAATGAAATCTTGGATTTGTTTGTGTTGATAGAACAGATGAAGTAGAAATCTACATAAAAAAATTTCAATATAGACATTTTAGTATTGATAGAAATAGAATACTAACATTAGGACGTGAAAATGGTGAAAAATTATTATTCGATGTTGATAAACTATTTAAATTATGTATATGTTCAGGACGAAGAAATGTTGAAAGATTATTATTTCCATTGGTATTTATATCATGTAAATATCGAGTATTTAATTCATGTAATAGATGATGATTAAGAAATGATGTTTGTTGTTGATGATTATTTATCATTGATCCAGGTATATACATTTTTCTTCTATCTAGAATAAATAGACAAAATTATTGTTTATATTTTCAAGTGTTCAAATGAAAAGTATATACTTACTCGAGATTTCTTTTACAATATATTTTATGCATATACTATTAGAAAAAAAAATTGAGAGTATGTATGTGTAAATTAGACCATCTGTTTATGATATGATAATGATGATCAGAAGATAAAGAAGGACAATCAACAACAATAATTCAATTAGTATTGGCAACCGAGAAAATGTGTTTATTCAATGGTATGTCTATCTGTCGCGCAATTCGCTTTATGTTTCTAATACATATATATATATACAAGAAGAGAAGAAAAAAAGAATAGATTTATATATATGTTGTGAATTCATACCCCAGAAGAACAAGTTGTAGTTTTCATGTATATACTCATCATTTCACTTTCTCTCTTTAGTATACAAGCAAATTGTAAAATCAATTACGAAATGTCATAAGGGAGTTAGCTTCACTTAAGAATGACAAAAGAGAAGGACTGTAATTAGTTACATTATCGATATGTATGTATGAATGAGAAGCATAAAAAACTCATTTCTCGCCTTTTTTCTATTAATTAATTGTGAGAATAGAACAATCTAAACCAGATCATAGCTATTCAATTAATAATTGATTCGGTAAGCCGAGCAGAAAAGAGAACAAACACATACAACAAAAAAAAAATATATGATCAAAATTAGAACTCAATTTGTGCGACATATATAAATAGTAAAGAGAAAGAATGTTAATAATAACAATAATAGAGAAAAGTGATGCTAGAGGTCATTTTTTACTATCGAAAAAAAAATACTTGTTTTGACAAATGATACTGTCATTCTCTTCAAACTTTGTAATTAAGTGCACGAAAATAAATATATATATTGCCTAACAGGCAACATAATCAATAACAGAATAGAAAAAAATTCGACGTTGTAAATCGGTATCGCTTTCTACTTTCCTCCTATTCTATATATTTGATCGTCTCTATTGCATGTATATATTTATTCCTATTGAGTCTCGCGAGCAAGTTGTCTACTAACAAAAAGAAAAATGAAATGGCATTATAAGAATGTATGATGTATGTAAAACGGAGTGTGATTGATGAGATTACATGACAGACTGCATATTCATTTAGATGAAGAAAGGTTAGTGTAAGTATATAGTGAAAAAAAAGAATTCTCTACATAGTGTGTATATATACCTACTAGTTTGCTTATCAAAACACTTAGGCATTACCCATTAGTCGAACGATGATATTTCTATATTGAATTAACTTTATATCTATATATAGATTGAATTAGAATGTATTTGCAGAGCTGTCGACAATATATAAGAAAAAAGCATACATAGCGATTAACTTAATTATGCATATACTGTTCTTTTTCTCGATATTTTTAGTAATGTATTATTACCATTAAGAGTAGAAACTCGAATAAAATGACAATTTTTTTCTTTCATTGTTAAAATAAATATTTTTACTACCGAAATTTGATATCATAGTTACGATAAGGAGAGGTAATTTGTTGTTGTCGGCTTGGATTATAAACCTATGTGTATGTCAATATTATATAGATGGATAAGACAAAAATTGTTCGAGTAAAGTGACATCGAAACTAATCATTGAATCCTTAACGAATGAATATTGTTTTTGTAATTGGGTCAAATACAAGGACAAAAAGAAAGAAATATTGTTAGAAGATATCTAATCAAAATTATTCGTCGAAGAAAATTAAATTAATATATATTATATAAATATACTTGTTAAAGATAATTATTTATATGAAAGTATAAGAGATGAAAGCTGATGATGAAATTATATGAATGCATTTCCAAACTTAGTTTATCATAACAAAATTAATAAAAGGAGGGAAATGAATGTATCTCGTCCTTGTCTAATCTAATATATGAGAAAATCTGGATAGATTAAATTATATGTTAGGATATGAACAAAGAGATAGAAAATATATCTATTCATCTCCACCAAAAAAGAAATCATTGCACGTTGTTGAATAACTATCAATTGAAAAATATAATATGAAGTAGTATAAATTTTAGAAAATAACGAGAGAGTAAGAAACTATAAAGAAGATGAAATATGAAGTTGTGTAGTGAGAAGTAACAGAATTTTTTGATTATAGATTGAGATAATAAGCATGCCGAACTTCTCGGTATTTTCCAATTTTTTACTCATACTTTCGGATACTATTCATTACTAGATTTCTCATAAAATTCTTCGCAAAACATGGGTATTATGTAACATACGATGCAACTGATTGATCTACGAAAAATAACGTCTAGAAACAATATTTTCTATCATGTTGAAAAGTTCAATTACTTCAATACGACATAAAATATGCTTTAAATATAAGGTGTCTCAAAAGTCATGATCATTTTAATTTTGTTTTTAATTTATAAAGAAAAATAGAAAGTCACGCTTATAAGAATTGCTTAAAAGTATTATATTTGACATCAATACAAAAATGTAGGCATTCTACAACTTCTAAAAAAACATCATGAAAAGTTTCTTTTTTTAATTAAATCGATATGTCAAGCTGTTCTATTCTACAAATCATCTAGATTTTGAACTGTTGTTTTTTTTAGAGATTTGTTTCGAGATATCCCCTCAAAAAGAAGTCTAAGAATGTTAAATTAGGTTTACCTTTTCGATAGTATGTAAGTGGTCAATCTGTCTACACTTTTGTATTGATGTCAAATAATAATACTTTTGAGCAGTACTTATAAACGTGACTCGGCTGAAAAAAAAACTTTTTGTTCTTCTCTGTAAATTAAAAATAAAATTATCAATATCACTTTGCTAATAAGGAAGAAAAATGATCATAACTTATGGGGTATCCTGTATATTGAGCATTGCTATCTGTGTCATTTTAAAACATCACCGGTAGAGAAATTCTTTTCGGACAAATATATAGCTGGATCATAACCGTTTGAATTCAATTATCAATTTGTTTTTTGAATTTTATGCTTTTCATTTAATGTTGGCTGAGTCTCAAGTATTTATAAAAATCAATAATCAAGATTATCTTGAGAGATCCGTTGAGAAGTTCGTCAAGATGTACTTGATACCTTACTTTTTGTAACTTTCGTTCGTATTCTACGTGAACAATTAGATGATGTTGTCCGATTTTTTCTTTATGAAATAGTCACTATTTGCAAATTTTTCTTGTCATTGTCAAAATTAGCTTCTCTTAAATGTAGTATAAACAATAATTAGCTTATACTTGATGAAAAAAGCACTGATAAGGTTGAGTATTGAAAGATAATTATTATCATTTTTCTTCAAAATTACACGATTATGACACATCTCTTCGTGTTGTTGTTGATGCTCAAAACAATGAGTTATCCTCGCTAAAATAGCAAAACTATAAAAACAAAATTACGAAGATAATCTTATATATATATAATATAGCGATATCTGGAAGAGAAATTTGATACTATACATGAGCATATTTAAATACTTACAACATAATCACACGAAATATTTAAAAAAATTCTTATCTGATGTTATTATAATAACGAGCCCATAAAGTCTACATTAAAAGTATTTCTATAAAACTATCATAAGAAGAATCGTAATATCAGTTTGGTAACTATACATATGTCATACGGTGTATGTTACAAGATCATAAACATCATCCTCTACTCTTTCACATATACTCACATATATTACTTGTATTTGTCCTATTTCCATTTCATTATCTTCTCATTTTATCATCTTCCGAGTTGTATCATTTTCCTTTTGTGATTATAGATGACCATTGTCCAGCTCTCTTCTGAATTAGTCATTTCGAATAGTTCGACCTCTAACTAGGACGACGCGCTCACAAGATAATAGTCTATTCATCAGGAAAGTAGAAAATCATTTTCAAATGCGTACGACTATTTCTATGATATCTCCTTTCGCCTCTTACATATATTTTTGTACTACACAATGTTGTAAACTAGCGATTCATTTACAAGATATATTAAAGTTATAGACTCCCCTCCGTGCTACATGTAAAAAAATTAATATTGTATCTTTAAAAGAAATCTTATTGTTTGTTTCATATATGTTCGTTACATAGTTTGATACATGTAACGTACATATGAATGAAATAATAAGATCTCTTTTAATGATAAAATATATACATGTAGCATGAGAAAAGGAAGGTTCTATTATTTTGATATACCCTGCATATTTATATATCCAATGAATAGATATGGTGTGCGAGAAACGAAAAGAACAAATGTTTCTCGCCATTCTTTACTCATTTACCCATGCTTCAATGATTTTTTCTTTTTTGATATATCATTATATCGCTTTTTTTGTTTCAAATATACCATACTATAGAATGTATCTTATTTTGTACAACTACCATACTAAATAAAATATTATATATGATCATCTCGAATTAATGTATGGTCGCACATATTAGTATAATACTATTAAGACCTAGAATAAAAACAAAACTATTCTCATACCACTTTTCTCTCATCAGTAATCTTCAAATCACAAACATGTAAGTAAATAATCATGACTAGTCAGTTAAAATAAAAACAGATAAAAATACATTGTACTAAAATATATGAGTAAGACATTTAACAGTAGTTTTCTTCTGAATTTTATGTAATTGACAATACTAAAGAATATTTCTCAACATCTCAAAAGTTTCATATCCTAATAGAAAAATCAGGATTGAGCATTGATTGCAGTATCTTTTATTGTAAAAACGATATCAAAACAAGTAATTAAACTATCTTTCTTCGTCTATATACGTTTCATTTAATAGTAAAGCTATTACATTATTTTCTACCATGCTGTTTTTCATAGCATACCACATTAGATATGTACCATAACTAAATAAATTACAATGGAGGTATGTGTAGATAGAATATATTGAGATCAGATTATAAGAACCTTGACGCTAAATCATTTGGGGTTATTTTAGTCTAAATTTCCTCTATACTTACTCAAAATATGGACTTTAAAGCAGCTAAGCACTTCGACTACTTCTTCCTAAGCTGTGTATCTAATTATCATTAATAATATTTTCATATATCTTAGCTCATGTTGATACTTTCTTCGTCATAACTACGACATTCTCCATTTGTTACTTCCTGCTTATGTGTTTCGAATTCAACAGCTTCATAATTATATATTAGCATCTGTTTACAATTATTTTGTTCATCATACCTAACGGACACTATTAATTGAATTATGGTGAATCAAATCAGATTGGTCGTAATCTTTGTTATTGTCTTCATATTTCTTGCTGTTATATTCATATACCAATTTCCACGCAAACTTAACTTGCTGCCATACTATTTTTCCAATCAATCCTCATTACTTCCCATAAGTCGACCTCTAAGAATAAGTATCGTGAATACTTGTGGATGTCATGATGAAGTTCTTGCTGCACTCGTCCATGCTTGGGGAAAATTACCTGGAGCACAACTAAGCTTGTTTCAAAGTGAGTTTCGTTTTGGATCTTACAACATCATAAAGAAATTTGATTTGACGAACAAGTTGCCCAACAAACCTCGAGGTGTGTCAGATTTCATGTCATGGAAAGAACCCAACCAACCGATTCCCGACATTCTCATTTCTACAACATGTGAGTCTGATATACACCATTACTATAATAATATCACGACACTACTCGAAAAGAATCAAACATACGTTTTCTGCGTCATCCATCATGCGGATCAGTGGGGTATGCCTGGAAACAAGCATGAGCCTATGTTAAGTCCCTGGATTCGCCAGAATCGTGTTGAATTTTTAGCATTGAGTCCACATACTGCCAATTATTTACTAAATCAGAGTTTAAATAAATGGCAAGTCGTCCAGAAAGAAGGTAGAAAACCGCTTGTTCGATACTTTATTCCCATATTTCCTGTTCAGATTCTTCCAGATTCTTCTCAGAAAAAGAATTTTCTTATTGGTGTGCAAGGCGATTATGCTCAAGATAGACGAGATTACAAGATGGTGTTTAATCGCTTTGAAAGTCTTCTCAAATCTAGTAACTCATCTATCGTGACTGCAAAGCCAATAGCAAAAGTGACGAAGCATAACATTTATTTACATATTGTCGGTCGAGGTACCCCACCAAAAGTTCCCCAAGCCATTAAGAATAATGTTGTCTTTGATAAAGAACTCAACTATGTCGATTATTATACTATTCTCTCTCGATGCTTCGTTCTCTTGCCAGCCTTTTCAACGTCTCACTATCTTGATCGAAAAGCTTCGTCGACGATACCAGCAAGTCTGATTGCCGGAGTACCACTCGTTGCAACAAAACAAATCATTGATACTTATGCTTATCTCAACGAAGATATGGTTTGGCTACAAGGATCTAATGAAACAGATTTTGATGTGATTGAACGTGTGTTAAAGTTAAGCAATGAGCATCGACAAGCAAAGATTGAAAAGGTCAAAGCCTATCAATTGTCTATCCTTGAAAACAATACAAAATTAGCAAGAGTGTGGACAATAGAAGCCCTCAAAATGATTGGAGTGAATATATCACTGTTTTAAGTCAATTGTTTTCGATTATAAACTATTCTATACCAGTTTATTACATTCAATAAGTATATATGATACTTCATAGTGCATATCGTAAGAATCAGTCTGAGTGAGTGAAGGTGTTAATGTAGGATTTCGAACTAGTATTCAGCAGTACACACACCCATATCTTTGAAAGCTATAAAATAAAGTGATAGAATGAATATATATACATATATATGGGTGATATAATTTTTGAATTAAATTTGTAAAGAATAAATAAAAAAAGAAATTCATATGAAACAACTAACTTAAAATTATGTCATGTGTTTCATTTTAGTTGTGTTCACACGCTTTCATTCTATTTTTTTATCTACATGGTTAATAAAATAGACATTTCAATAGTAAAAGTACATATCATCGATCTTAGCAAAAATCCGAACTCTTTTTGTCCTGGATACTGCTTACTTTGAGCTCCAAAATGGGTGAAACTCCAGCTGAAAAGTACTATCCGATTAAAGGATTTCTGTGTTGAAAGGATACTATCGATTAGTGTTCTTCAATACCATTAATGTATGCATCTTATCGAGTCTGGCATTGAATAATATTTTTACTTTCATCTACAGTCAAAGTTTGTCACTGCTGAAATTTGTTTCTTTTGACAACTGGGTCAATTATATTCTGCTCCACATAAAAGTTATCTGTGAGAGATAGATGTCTGTTTTTCGAATTAGTAATGAAGAAAAAAAATAGAGTTTTTGATTGATAGAATATCGAAATCTGAATATTTGAAAGTTTACTTTACCAATAATATTAATAATCTAGAAGATTTACTTTCGTCAAAATCAATATTCCAAAAGAGATTCAAAACTAAACATGCGGTAGATATATATTCCTAACTTCATTTTAGTGTTTGATGCAGTTTTTGTGAGTAGGTAATTTTTTTACTACTAAATATTATCTGAGACATGAATGTAGATATATATTCATTTTGTCTGAGTCATAAAGATATTTTTTTTTCATTTTATCAACTTTCCTTCGCAACATATCTTTCAAGGTTGGCAATAATTCACTTTTTCAATGTAAAGAACTCTACTAAAACTATGAAGAGAAAATGCTTGCCTTTCTTTCATTCATACAAAACTTAGATTAATCATCGAAAATGACTGTGTTGATTATAAAATATGACATTTATTTTAAAATGCGTATGAGTAAAGGTAGGTGTGATGCGAGTGTTCTCTTAATTCTGTCATGTTTACTCACATTCACTCGCTTTTCTAATACATGATCTATAAGAAGTATTAAATTATAGCAATAAAAAACTTGAATCAAATGCCTGTGCTCTATATTTACATAATCAAGAATATGAATCTAAGAGTGAAACATTGATATCATTTTTAGAACGTATTATTTATTAGAATTTATTTTTATTTTTATGAATTAGCAAAAGATACGAAGAATAAAATTCACTAAATATATTAAGTCTTTTTATTTATTTTTTATAAGTTGACATGATGAAATTGTCATTCCAATAATGAACGATTGAGTTATTCTTGAGCAGTATAACTTGGTACTTCTTTTACAATATCATTATCATCTGTAACAAGTACAACACGTTGTGGATCAAACATTCTATCTTGGACACCATTTTTTGCATTATAAGGATTTAAATCTGTCATGAAATAAAAAAACACGTTGAAGTAAAAATATTTAATGATGCTAGAAGAAAAGATTGTACTTACCACTTTTGTATGCAGTTATTGTTTTCGATGCTTCATCGAATGATTTTCCGACTAAATCTGGCCATTGTTTGGATTCAGACATTATTTCAGTATATAGGATGAATACAATAAATAAAAATAAATGGAGCTTTATGGTTGTAAAAGGATCTTTTTCACTTGTTTTATATACCTTTATGTTTTACAACCAGTTTTATAGTCAAAATTGCTCTCTCTCTCATTCTTTCCTTATCTCGTTTTTATTTTGGTCGTGTTTTGAAGAGTCAAGTAAGAGAGAATATAAGAGGAATGTTAATCGCCTACCCAGATTGTTATCTTACTAACAATAAAATTAACGACATAAGTAACAACATGCATACTTTATTTTAAAGGGTTACGATTCATCGTTCTCTTGTATTTATCTACACCCCACATGCTTCACCTGGGTTTTTTACACAGAATTTCATTTTGATGAATAATAATGAATAGAACAGACTTGAGTGTTTATATCCTATGATGATTGTTTGATAGAGAAAAAAAAGATACGAATTTAAACTACATTATAAAGAAAATTCATTGTTGCGATGATGATAAGATAAAAATTAAATTATTAAAAAAAAAGCATTATGTCATTTGTAGAATGATATTTATTTATTCGATATGTAGTAAAACATCTGTTTATTTCAAAAAAAATCATTCAGATCGTTAATAGCAATAGTTTAAAAAGTATTCTGTTCAATGAGAGCATGAAGCGATAACGTTCTACGTACATATTGTATTCATTTGACATCTGATTTTTTTATAGAAACGTTTAGTTTCAATTATAATTTTTATGTTTAGTCAATAAATATTATTGAATAATATTTATTTCAACCACGTGAGTTTTATGTGCCGCTAATTTCTTTCCCTATGGCATTCTTGCATCTTATTATTAATTAATTGTAAAAGACATATATATGTCATAGGGCAAATTAAAATCTTAAATTCCCGTAAACAGCAATAAATACATGTATTTTATATTGCAGATATATTATTTATTGAAGAGACATAATCGTTCAAAAATGAACTGTCTTATAAAAAAAAAGATTGATCTAATCTTATAAATCTACAGAATATTAGAATAATAGAAAAGTATAGATTTTCTTGCTGCTATTTCCAAATTACTGAAAAAAATAGATTGATTTAGATATGTACGAAATCTGAACCTTGGCATTTGGATTCGATCATTTTCAATGCATTAATAAAATCAAACAAGAAATTTCATGATTAAATATGGTAAATTTGTATTTTATAGAATAAATGATCCACAGAGTTAAAAGACTAAAGACACATACGGGACTTTCTTTTGGTATTTTTATCATAGTTTCAGAAATACAATAAGACTATTAAAAGAAAGGACAATGGTGAATGTGGACTAGATTCAAAATTTGTGAGTCATAATATAAATCTGTATTTGTTTTTTTTTCGCTTGAGCACGAAAACTAAGTCTAAGCGTGAGGATGAAAGAAAATAGATAGTATCATACGCAAAGATTTCAAATCATCAGAACTAAAACTGATCCTCGAAACGAGCGAGCTCTTCATTCTTCACATCAAATTGGCAGATTTTTTTTTGAGAAAAGAAGTTACATTTTTAGTGAAATTTTACCAATTGAATTAATTGTTTGCCATTCATTTCTTTTTTTTTTTAATTTAAATTATTATAACATATTTTAAAATAAATAAAAATCTTGATTTAACACAAATATCTGAATATTAAAATTTAAATGAATATAAGATTGATTATAAATTCTATTTCAATCCTTTCAGAATGTGTAGTGATACTCCGTATATACCACAGCATTTTTTTTTAAGAAAGACATGTTATATGTTGACTTTATTTTCTCCCTTGTCTTCTCGACATGAATCTATCATGCTGTATCTTCCTAATTTATTCTCATGTATACACAAATGAGCATGGTCTTTTTATATGGCATCATCCTTGTCTTTCCATAATTATTTTGAGATAATCATATATTTGTATTCCGTCTATATCGCCTTCGGTGCTACTGTCATACGTCGATGTGTATATGTTTTCTTTTCTCTCTATATAGATCAAAGATATTTTCTTTGTTATATTACCTTATCTTCTCCTTTCCAGGCTTTTGTATATATGTACATCCAACACAAGGATAAAAAAATACTTCTGTATGATTAATGATTTGCTTACAACTGATTATTTTCATAGGAAATACAAGAGTGAATCTAATTCATATGAATTCCGAGTCTTAAAGTTCAAAATATTTGCATTTTTATTTGAAAACAATTCGTTATTACAAAAAATTTAACTTTAATACGAACTTTTCTTTTATTCTGTTAAAATTACTAATGGAAAATACGAAATAAATAAAAAATCAAACAATTTTTTAAATCAAAATACAAGATTTATTTGATCATAAATCATTTATGTAAAAGAAAGATGATTATTCATCTCTATCGACCTTGTGCCTCTTTTCTGCCATAATAAACACATCTCCTTCGTGTTCTATTGACAGGAAAATGTATTCCGACGGTTTAACTGGATAAAGAAATTTGGCTACTGAAATCTACTAATTCAACAAAGCACATATAAATTGAATTTAACTTTTTGTTAAGAATAGTTAAATATCTATACAAGAGTAATAATCTTCTAAAAAATTTTCTTAAATTAACATGTCACAGGAAAGGAGTGAAACTAATCACAAAACGAAAAGAATATATATGCATCGAAAAAACGTGTGTATAACGTGCCAGTTGAAACAGTCTATGACCACTATGTATAAAAAAATTTCTCACCGAAAAAATAGATGGTACAATTCATCTACCTCCGTCCTGGAACAGTTAAGTTTTTATACAAGAATTTTAAGATATCAAGACATGCGCTCCAAACTGTAAGCATAACTTTCATTTTGATCGCATTGAAAGGTAGACAATAACCAAAAGCTTCTTTCTTTTCATATCATGGATGATAGTCGTTTTGAAACTGAATATTAAATACAATTATTTGAGAATGTGGGTGAATAACGCATCAAACTGATAACCTTTTTTTCTATATCAATACTTTTAATATGTCCTTTTATCAACTTTACCCTCGACTATATAATTTATAGTTCGAAAAAATTTATATGACTATTAACGTCTTGCAAAAAGTTGACTTTAAAGTTATAAATATCTTTTATTATATATTTGCACACAATCTTATATGATTAATTTATATTTAAAGAAATTAAAAATATTGCCAGTAAATATTTTTTTTATTGCAAAACATCAGGTGACACTCAACAATATTGATATCTAACATTATTTTCTATCGAAAGTAAATATGATAACAAAAATTTATTACCTATTCATACTTCTTAAGTCGTATGGTATGATCTTCGTTTTATTTTTCTCGGACTATATAATAGATTGTAAAATGGAGGTCTTCATGCTAGTATTGATATACTTATAATAATTCAAGTATCAGGTAAGTAATTGTACAAGATATTCAAACAAGCTCACAATATATTTTGGTGATTGAAAACATAGGATCCTCTATATTTCATTTCAAGAAGTTATATCTAGCTATTTTGATTACCTTCTTTTTATAGATAAACGAATTATTCGACTTTTAAGCTCGAATTCAACTACAAAATCATGCGTAAAAAACAAGAAGAGAATCAGTTTGAAATGAAAGACATGTCACTGAATCGTGAACAGAATGAGACACTTTTGAAGGCGCCAAGACTGAACCAACAAATACAATCAAAGTGAGTATTTTGTAGACTAATCAATCCTGTATAATGAATTTTAATCGTATTATTTATAGATCACGGCAGCAACATGGGGTTTGTTTCGCTCGACATAAAATTTTTTATACAATTTTGTTATTATTATTCATTGTCGGCGGTATTATGGCAATAACAATTCCTCGTTATATAGCATATAACAAGGGCAACATTAATACTGAAAACCAAGGTAAGTCACTTCTGTCATTCCTGAAAAAAAAAATAACATTTGTAAGCCTATATTCTACTTTGTATGAAAAATGATTCATAATTGTAATAACGGATTCTGAAAGAAAAAGTTCCTAGTATTAATAACAAGAACTGTAAGGTTATGATGTACACAAATACGTTAAACATTTACCTATTAGTTAATAATATCTCGAAATTTTTCTTCTCATATTTTCTAGAAGAATCGATTGATTCCTATGAAGATGATAGCTCGAACTTGGATATGGTAGAATTACAAGACCATGCATCAACATCAGCTAAATCAATGCAAGATGATGATGATGATGATGACAAAGATGATCAGACTCCTCAATTACGATCAGGTTCAGCATATGTAAGGAGAAACTATCTATTAGCACATGTATTTATTTTCTTTCTCATTTCAATAGAAGTCTAAATCACGTGAAAGTCTTGGTCATATGAATGTTTACCTTCGTAAGCAACATCGTGGTGCTACTCAACGACGACATGAAAAATTTCGTTTTCCCGTGGCTCGTTATGATCGTCAACGATTTCGTATGCATTATTGGATTTGTTAATTTCTTTGTCTAATTAAATTATTTTTTTAAGCTTTGAAGGGTCCATTCTTAAGTTTTTTGCCTTGGATTCCAATATTTGCCGATCGACTAACAAAACAAACAATTATATATTCACCAACAGGAGGCGGTGAGTTGTTATATTTTCAAATACATTAATAATCGAATTTCATTTTTATAGTCTACATTTTACCTCCGGTAATTAACTTTTATGGTAAAATGTTTTCAGTTGCAGAACTGATTGTATCTGGTTATGCTAGTTTGGTTAGTAGTGGTGTTCCACCAACCGGCCCGATCAATATGATGTCTTATTTTCAACCAACACCATGTATGTTTTGATTTCAAATAATTTTTTTTATAATTTCCTCTTGTGTATTTAGTATATGGTGCTGGTATTCCGAGATTTAATCCATTAAGAGGTAGTTTTGATGGTGGTATTCGAACGGAATATAAATCTTTCAACATTCGACAATCTCCAAGAACAGTTACCAACATAGATCCAACATATGAATCGGAAGAAGACAGTTATGAATCACCATCATATTCACAAGATAACTACAACAAACCGGATTCAGAAGAAAACTACGACAGACCAGATTCAGAAGAGAAGTACAACAGACCAGATTCAGAAGAAGACTACAACAGACCAAATCCACGTCCGCGTCCATATCGACGCCGACGCCCATATTCACGTCCCAGTACAAGTCGTAAAAGCACAAGAAAAAGTACAAGTACAAGTACAATCGCAAGTACACATTCAAGTCGACGTTCACGTTCTACAAGTAATATAAATAATCTATACCTCATTCAACTAGATTATAATGAGAATAAGAAAATAGAAGATAGTAGTCGAACTCTCCTACACTTAGAAATGACCTGAGATAATTCTAACGAATTTTTAAAAATTTATGAGAATATATTATTGTTGACTAAAACGTTAACGAAAAATGTACCTATCCAATATAATTATTGACTTTGATAAAAACAATAATTATATTCATTTCTTTTATATAATAGTGAGCGTGCGAGAGTAGTTCGTCAGCATTCTGTATTATACTGCATTTCTTTTTTTGGTAGGACGATATATTGACGAAGATGTATCTTGAAATTTCTCGTCTAAATTGTCAGAATAGAATCAAATGACAAAACTCTAAGAAAATGTATATTAAATATTTTAGTTCGTCTGTTCTGAAAGTATCTTTATGAAAGAACGAGTGAAATTAATTTATTCTTAAGTAATTTCTAACTCTTCTATAAAAGTTTTACATAAAAATATATTCGTTTAATTGAATATAACATATTAGTACAATAGCACTATACATGTAAAACTCTAGTGCGCGAATTATAAACGTTTAGAAGTTTAAAATTCGTAATGAGTCAACGATTTATACACTACTCATAATTTCGAGATGAAGTATTATATTAACTTGGAAACAGAATTAAAAGAACTTCGTTCTAATATGATCAATGTTTTAAAAGTTAATCAAAACAAAAATATAGTAAAAGGAAGATTTTAGAATTATATCAAACACTTAGCATTTTCATTTTGACAAATCGCATTGAATAGATATGACATATATAGTTTTTGTAAAGCAAATTAGACTCTATTGATTAGTAGATAGTCTGTTTTAAACAGTCGAAATATAAATGATTCAGAAGAGTCGAATTTTCTAGAATTGAATTGAGAAGTATTACGATTGCTTTAACTCAAGTTAACCAGAAAAATAGTTTGAGTTTGAGTATTCCACATAATGAGAACTATGTTCTTAATAAACCAGATAATTGAATAGAATACCTAAATTCTATTGCACTTTCCATAGTTCAGCTTTCTCTTCAATTATCTATTACGAAAATAAATTCTGTTTGCATTTTTTTCTTTTACGTAGCCGATCGTAAACCTGCAGCAACTACTGAGCATATGAAAAGTGATACTTATGTCATTCATGAGAGACGTCAACATCTTCCTCTCCACTGGAACAAGCATGATAAAGCGGATCGCAATTTTATTCTTCCTATGCGCATTGGTCTTGTTCAGCAGAACCTGGAAAATATCGAAAAAGAACTTATGAATGTCTCAGATCCGACTTCACCTAACTACGGCCGTTACTTAACTCCAGCGCAAGTTGCTGACATGTTTGCTCCCAAACAAGAGACTATTACTTGTGTTCGACAATGGCTCGAAGATTTCGGTATCAAACCTAATCAGATTAATCTTAGTGCAAGCAATGGTTGGTTGCATTTCAATATTACGGTTAGGAATGCTCAGCGACTTTTGAAGACCAAATATTATAGCTACAGACACAAGAGTGGAAAATATCTTGTCGCTACTGAAGAGTACAGTGTCCCGTCTATGGTTCAAAAGTGCATCGACTTCATAACTCCTACACTTCACTTTGACGTTAGAGTTTCAAAGAATTCAGACACAAGTGATAGTTTGAACAGCAATTTTCAACAAGATATCCTCGGTATTGGTCGTAACCATACTCTACCGACAAGGACACTCACTGGACAGCTTCTTCAACTTCTTCGAGCGGCTATTACTAATGGCACGACGGCGGCTTTTCTTGCGTTGTGCCCTAATATAACTACTCCAGCTTGTTTACGATCTAAATACAACTTTACGAACTACATACCGACATCAAACAATACTAATATCCTTGGCATCACTGAATACACGCCCGTAGCGTATAATCAATTGGATCTGGATCTGTTTTCCAGTCTCTGTCCATCAAAGCCACTGGGTACTAAACCAAACATTAAATTAATTGATACTAATGGTACTGCTATTTTGGATTCTCTAAACATCAATTACAACGGAGAAGCTAACCTTGATTTGCAATATGCTATCTGCTTGGTACGTTCTCTCACCGTTACGCTGTTTCAAATTGGAGATGATATTATATATGCTTCTTTCAACAACTTTTTTGATGCTATCGACTACTCATATTGCAAAAATGGAACCGGAGACGATCCTATTTATGATAGCATCTATCCTGATCCTAGCAATCAGCGTGGAGCTTATAAAGGAAAGGATTGCGGAAGGTACCCACCTACCCTTGTCATTTCTACATCATATGGATACAATGAGAAGGATCTTACGCGCGAATACGAAATGCGTCAATGTAACGAATATGCAAAACTCGGTATGATGGGCGTTACGATATTTTATGCTTCAGGTGATTATGGCGTTGCCGGTAACGAGGGATATTGCTTGCTCCCAAATGGAACTGAAACTAATAGTACTACTGCTCCCAGATACAATCCTTCTTTTCCTTCAACATGTCCTTATATCACTTCCGTCGGTGCTACTCAGTTCAATGGTAGTGTTAACAACCCTGAAGTTGCTAGCTCGCAAGTGATCTTCTCTGGTGGAGGTTTTAGCGATTATTTTGAAATACCAGCTTATCAAAAGGCAGCCGTAGCGGAGTACTTCGCCAATCATAAACCACCCTATAATTCTTCGCAATATAATAATTCGCAGACCACTCGTGCATTTCCTGATGTTGCGGCTAACGGTGATAACTATGGCATCTACCAGGATGGAACTCTGCAATTGGTTTATGGTACTTCTGCATCTTGTCCTGTATGGGCATCCATTATAGCTCTAATCATCGATGCCCGTTTGGCTATCGGTAAAAGCCCACTAGGATTCATAAATACTGCTCTTTATAACCACAGCATTATTTTAAATGATATTACTTCGGGAAATAATCCAGGATGCGGAACAAACGGTTTTACAGCAGTCACTGGTTGGGATCCTGTTACTGGACTTGGAACTCCTAACTTTCCGAAAATGTTGGCTTACTTCTTAAGCTTGCCTTAAAAGCAGTCTCTCCTTTCTACTATGACATTAATCGACAAAAACAAATGCTAAAAAAATAATCACACCATTATACTCCCATCCTACACAATATATTATTTTCTTCTTTCTTACACACTTCCCTTTTACTTAACATATGCGTAATTCTTTTTTTTCTTTGCGTTCTATATTATTTTTATCTTATATCATTCTTTGCCAAAATAAATTTCAAAGATTTGACAAAACAACAAAAGAATGAGATTAAAGAGAACGAGAACAAGTAGATCGTATTTGCACAATGTGACGATAAAGATATTATAAAAAAGAAAGTGGTGTGTGTGAATGAAAATAATAGTTAAAGCTAACATACTTATGTGCACCCTTCTCGGTATATTATCTCTTTGATTTGACTTATTCATCCTGAAGGATCAATATGATTCTCGACATGAATGATTTATTTTTTATTCTATGTAATAAATCTATCTATATTATAAATGATAAATAAAATTATGTATAAAAGTTTTTAATAAAAATATTATATTTAATCTCTTATTCGATGATGATAAAAAAATGTTGAATACGGTCGTTTTTGTCTGTTACCTCTTTGACTTGGATCAGGATAAATAGTTAAATTCCATTTTTTAGCTAATAAACTAAGTATAGATTGATCATGACGATTTTCTCTAAAACCATCATAATTTTTCTGATTAAAAACATTTTTATCATCAGTTATTATTCGATTATCTTGTGCATAAGTTAACCATTCTGATACAAATGTCATACTCATTAAACTTTTTCGTAATATAACATAAGAAGCAATACCAGCTGATGAATTATAATATAATGGTTCATCAACATTCATTGTTATAAATGCATCTCGTTTTGTCCAAATATATTCCTATAATATACGTCAATAATGTATTTTAGAATTTCTAAGATATATCGTATATAATAAATACCTTTGAAGTATGTTTGAATGTAATTACATCTTGATATTTAGTTAAATCAATCAGAGGTTGTATATTTCGAATAAAATTCACAGTTGCATCAGAATAAATAATAATATCACCTTCTCGAGCAAGATAAAGTTCTTTAAGTATTATATATGGTTTCCAAAGCCAGTAACCAGCTCCTCGTGTTTGATTTAATATATGTTTATTTCTTTTCATAAATTGTTGATCATTATCAAATATACTCATATTCATTTTTATACATTGACGAATACCATTTATTAATCCTGTATTGCAATTTCGTTGTTGTGATCGTTGACAACATTTATGAGCAAAATTAATTAATAGGGGATAACATCGTTGTATAGTTGTTGGTGAACCATTTGAATTATATATAGAAATATTATCAGTACATGTTGAATTAATTATTATATCGTCAAAAGATTCAGAAATGTCTATTGTAAAATAATGGCCCATCGATAAAAATGAAATAATAATAAATATAAATAAGAACATTGTATTATTTAATTTTGGAGTATAAAAAATAGAAAATTGATTAACTTTTTGTGAAATAAGAACCATCGATTAGTAGTTTAAAATAAATCAAAGATAGTTAGTATAGAAGCATCAATAGATGTTTTGTTTGTTCTTCTAAAAATGTAAAAGATATTTATAATCAAGTCATTTACTAAAACAAGTATTTTTTTTTTCAAGGTTTAGATTTATATGAATCATGCGGAATTATCTTACTTATATCTATGATTAATAAATATTGAATAGATTAGTTATACATCACATCTATTGTTTAGATAAATGTTCTGATAATGATATATTATGAACAAAAGAGTAAGGCTCTGTAATTGCAAAAAAATGAAATCGAGAATCAAATTTTGTAAATAAACAAAGAAAGCCGAAAATCAAAATTTCTTCTCAAACATAACTGCATGTTCGAAGAGCCGCGCAAGTGAGCATAGCATTTGCGAATATACTTCTACATTCTTCGTTTTACTCTAGTTTGCATCGTTCAAAAAAAAAAGTGTCGTTTATATTAAATAATTTTACCGTTAGATATTGATAAATAAAGGAATATCCTTGCATTTTTTTTATTGAAGTCGGTAAGGTATCATTATGATTATATATAAAATAGATAGTAAGTTATAATGCCTTCTTTTATTGATGATATAGAGAGAAAAAAATGAAGCCAAAACCATGCTTTTAATGCTTGATCGATTTTATATGCATCGAGAATATTGATCGTATACACAAACGCTATATTATATGATTACAATTTATTCTTTCCTACTCTAAAGCCAGGGAGTGCAAATGTGAATGATATATTAGTTGTTCAACATCAAACATAATAGAATACTTATGCATTGAAGTATCTTCTTTTTGAAGCAAAATTTTTAATGATTTCTCAATCTATTGTTAAAAATATAGACTTCTTTCGTTTTTCTTTAGTTTATACTTTTCTAATCGTGTATTCTGAATTTCTCTTGAAGAGCATGTCTAGATACAAGACATAATGAAGTTGTTGCTTTACATTAACCTTTGGTTTTACAATATATATATATTTATTGTTTAATAGTTTTTTAAGAACATAATCTTGTGATGTCCTTTTATTTCTCTTAAGAAGCAAAAAAAGGTGTTGGTCATGTCCTTCATCTTAAAATGTTCTTTAAAATATAAAAAATTTAAATGTATTGTATAAGTATCGAAAGAGGAATTTAAGACAGTAAATCAGCTTTTGATGAATACCCTTGTGAAATAGCATGACATTGAACTAATAGTTCTCACAGATCTTGAAAGTTTTATATACGATTTAAACGTACTTTAGCTGAGATAGCCACTCCTATCCTTCAAAATAATATCTTCCAACATATCAAAAATTGAAGATCTATTTTAGTATAAATCTTTATTGATAATAAAAGGAAAATCTTAATTTCTGATATTTTTTGTTTTTTTCAAAAAATATTTTCAATAATCAATTGAATATCTTTTGCTAATAAAAAATAAATATAAGATATTATTCAACTAATTTGATCAAATAAATTTTCTGTATAAATTTTTTTCAATTATATCTGTTAAAACTATATAAATAAATCGTGTGCCATCTGGAATTGAAGAAATAACAAATATACAACTTTCAATAATAATCATCTAAAATAATTCATTTAGATGTTTTCTTTTCTTTTCTTCCTTTAAAATTTTACTCACATATGTTAATATTGAAAATAGAATGCTCTGATTATTAAAAGAGAGAGAGAGAGTTGAAGAACTTTTTTTAATTTTATAAACTTACAAATATGTTCGAATTCGATATCCAATTGAATCTGTTGCAAATACATCAGCCATTAAACGAGTTGAAACAGAAAATGATATATTCAAAAAATCAAATAAACTTGCAATAAGAATATAATGTGAACATGGAGTTGTTCGAAAACGTTTTCGAGAAAATATATAAAAATTTCCAATTGAACTAATAATATCGTAAATTAATAATCGTGGTATTCAACAGAAAATACAAGCAAAGAGATTTCGGACGAGACTAAAAGAAATAATCATGTCATCTGAATGTTCGTTCTGGCTGTGTTGCAGTCGATAAAAAAATTTTAAACTCTTAAGAAATTGTAACATCATCCTCGAACTCGTTTACAATAGATGACTTTAGAAAAATTCAAATTTCTTCGAACCTTGAACTACTAGGAAAATGTTGTGACGCTATCTGTCATGATTTTGCGTGGTATAATTGCATGAATATTTTCAGAAGCGGTTGAAAATCTTCCAAACTGTAACGATTTTGATGATATGCAATACTTCTCCACATATATCCGAGTTAAAAACACATAGTTAATAGAGATTATAGAAAAAAATTTATTGATCTCTATTTTAATGGTAAGTTACACAATGAATTCTATAAAGAATATTTTTACAAAAATTAAACAATGTATTACTAGAAAATGTGAGCTTCCTTAGCTTACCGTTTGTTAAGAAAAAAAAATGAGAAAAGAAAAATTTTTATGCATTTAATTAAGTAAAAAAAATTAATTTATGTACAAAACAAAAGAAGATATGAAATAATTCTATCAATGATGGAAAGAAAATATATTCATAATATTGTCTTTGCTTCAATTTAAACAGAAAAAAAATATCTTTATGATACATTTCCCTTCATAGGCATTTTTCTATTGACATTAGTCTCTCCTGAGTGATATCAATCTTACGTGTATTGATGTAAATCAGAATCGATACTCGTCGTTATAAGTATATCGAATGAGAAAAATCTTATCCCAAAGTTATTAAAGTTTGTTTTAATCGATCTTTCATTGTTAGTAGATGCATGTTAGAACATATCATGTTGAAAAATAATATTCTTCATTGTATAAATAGAAACCGCCATCTGTTTGATTGTCTTGATACAAAATATAATTCAATTTATCGACAGCACACAGAATCGACTTAAATCAACAAAACTGAGTATGAAAGAATTCATATTGAACAACGAAAAAAGTAAGAGAACGGCATTGTAAGTGTATTTTCATTTATGCAGATAACGAGGTTTAAGAACAATCATGTGTTTATGTGCTATATTTATTCATGTATATAATAAACATATAAATTAAATAATTATAATTAACAAAATTCAAATTTATGCGCATTTACATAAACCAAGAAAAAAGATCAGACAGAAGTCGTCAAAATATCACTCAGCAGCTTGTTATTATAAAACAGAATCTTAACGAATGGATTAAAACTAAAGAAAAAAAAAGAAGATTAATCTAAAAAAATCGATGTTCTATTTAAAAATGTTAATCATATATTTCAAAATTATCCGATTGGAAATCATAAAAAAGCGATCTTTTACAATTTTTTTTCTTCATATACATAAGGTGTCGATACATTGTGTTGTACATCTTCTCTCTAACCTTGTAAACCCTCAAGCGCAATGACTGAGAATGGTTAAAAAAGTATTCATATAGAATACTCAATATTAAACGATGAGTACTCAATTGTCGGATTCGAATTTTAACATAAGTATGGCTGGAACATAACTTTAGGCATATTATATTGTAAATATATTATTGAGTACTCATTGAATGTTAAAATTCATTTTAATTGAAGGAGAGAAAAAAAGAGAAGATCAGTCGTGATTGTATAAAAAATAAATCTGTAATGAATACATATTAAATGATAAATTATCTTAGAATAATATTGATTATTTAATAAGAAGTTCAATAAAAGTTCAAAAGAAAACAACACATTTGTTGGTCATCATAATTTTCGAAAGTATTGATAACCATTGTAATACTACTTGTACAATTAATCGATTTAAATTTTTTGAATAATGAATATAAAACTTTCTTTATATTTAAATCAATTAAGAAAATATCTTCATAGTAAAAGAGGAATAATCATATCAATTATTTCTTTTCAATTTTTTTTTTCTCAATACAAAATCAACCTTGAATAGTTAATTGATATCAACATATATATAATTATTGATCAATATTAAATATAAAAAAACGAAACGAAACGATTATTGACTCCTATCACGTTATGTTTTTGCCTAATAAGAATCTCGTATTACATATATATATATCAACACTTTTTCTTCGATATTTTCTTTAAATAACTCGATAGTTTCATCGTTCTGAAACATAACACATATACACATACATAGTTAATATTAGTATTTCTAATAGTTATCTCTCATTTCATACATACATATATATTTAAGTTACTTAAAATAACAAAAAGCAACAAAAAAAAAGAGAAACGAAAAAAAAGTTATAACTGACTCCTTATCAAAACCTTAAAGAATAGTGCGGTTGGTCGTTTGCAAATAAAGAATGTAATATATAGACAGTACGAAAAAAAGAAAAACGAGAGACCTTCTCTCCTTTATAGTCCATACAATTGCAATCATTAAAAAGCACTTAAGTCTCAAAACTCGATTCGTAGCCAGATGCTGTTTTATATTTATTCACTGACTTTTTTTCTTTTTTTATTGTCATTTATTTGAACAATCATAGAAGTGCCGCTTGCGCTAGTAAATACGAAATGTATTTATTAGTTTTATAATTATTTCATCCTCAACACAAAAAATAGATGAGATTCGGTAGAAGAGAACAAAAAGAAAACGAACAAAAAAAGAAATTCCTTCGTTTTTTTTTCTTGTACAATAATTATTATATAGTTCCATTTGGTTGTGTCATATGATGCCCAATGACAATTCACTGCTGTTGCAGTTTGTTATTGATTTGCTTTTGCTGTTGACTATGTTTCTTCCTGCTGTTTTAGTTAGAAGAGCAAAGCAAGAATACGAAGAAAAAAAGAAAGAAAGAAGATAGCTACTACCATTATCATCATCGTTGTCGCTACTGCCATCGATGATGATAATGATGACCTTCACTCGTCGTTTTCTTCTACAGACGCAAGACCAAAAAGAATTGATGATGTTCTATGTACAAGCAAAACAGCATCCCCATCTCTCATGATAATAACAACAACAAATTCCTTTTTTTCCTATAGAATACATCATCCAATACTCGACAACAAGGTTTCGTACTTGACAGAAAAAACGACGAGTAAGACAGGAACCGTCGTAGAAAACAATAAACAAACTACAAATGGCTAATTTATACCATCGTCGTAGTAGAGATGATGTGCCGTTTTCTCCCGTTTGATATTCTATATGTCACATTCTCATTTCCTCTTACTCATGTTAGTGTTTTTTTACAACTTAAAACTTTGTCGACAATCGAAGATTTATATGAATCTTAGTCGTAGTTTTTATTTTCTTTTTTCTTTCTTTTATCGTTCTTCTTGACTTTTCTTTTTTTCTCATTTTCTTTTTATTGTTTGCTCTAAATGCTCTGTTGAGGTATTTTTCACATTAAAAACATTTAGTAAAAAGACAGGTAATGTAGTAAGAGAAGAAGAGGAGAAATAAAACGAAATAGAAATATTATTTTAATTCTCCATATTCTTTTGTTATTATATGAATAAGTTTTATACGCGCGCGCGCACATAGAAGACGAAAGAAAATAAATTAAGACTGAGACACAATGCTTTTATTTAATCATCCATTCCATTACATATTCGTCAAAAGATGATATAATTGTGGATGACATTACTAATGACAAACAGTAACAAAAATAAGTAAAAGCTTGCTTAGATGTTTTTATTATTCTAGTTAGAACATATTTCTCGTCTTAGAACAGTATTTCATTGAAAAATAATAGGAAAAAAAGAAGCAATATATACATATATATATATATATGTAGGCAAAAATAACAGCTTCTTGTTTGTCCTTTTTCTTTTTCCTTCATTTTTTCTTGTCTCGTCATCAACAGTCTTTCTTTCTTCAGCTTTTTTTTCGTATGTAAGTGCCTTTTGGTAAGTAAGTACAGTCTCATACACAGACCGCAAAAACACCTCTTTCTTGTCAAGTGAATAATCTTAGTGATGTTGGTAGGGCATACGAAAAAAAAAA
>CAJNOI010000014.1:517801-530793 GCA_905250115.1 Adineta steineri | reverse complement strand
CTGTTTTTGTTGATCTTCATATTGATGAACTACCATTTGGTAGTTCAAAATCGAAATTATCTGAAGGTGTTTGGTTTATTTATTTGTTTTTTTTCTTTCAAAGTAAATAATCATATTTATAATTATAGGTCATTGGCCTTGGAGTAAAATATTAATTATTGGTTTAATCGCATTATGCATTATTGGAATTATACTTGCACTTATATTCTGTATTCTTGGAAAGAAATTTAGAAAGAATCAACGTTCAGCAACAACCGCAAAAACTGGTTCTGCAGGCACAGGAAAACATGGAGTAACTCCAGGAACAGCACAGGGAACGAAATATGAATCAGTGGCGGCTGGTGTTTAACAAAAAAATTTTGTCACTTGTCCTTCTTTTTTTTTTTCTATCTCTAAGTTCTCGCTTTGTCTTTTTTTTTTAATAATTCAGAGTGTGTTTTTACTTTATTTGTGTGTGCGTAGTGTTTTTTGTGCAAGATGATCATCAGTGGTTCTACTTCTCTATTTTTTCTTCGTTCTTTCTTTTTTTTTCTAATATATACACACACACATATATGTTGATTTTTCTATTTTATTCATCAACTCAACTGATGCATGATTAATATCACTTAAAAGCATTGAACATTTATTTCAACATACAAAATAATTCAATATGAAAAAAAGAAAATGAAATGAATAACATCGATAGGATTATTCCCAAAACCATTTTTGTTATTTTAGATTCTTTATTTAAAAAAATAAATAAATAAATAAATAAAATTATCATGTTAAACGAACATTAATCGTATATACATATCACCTTCAATATAATGATTCATTATAAGCAAAAAAACAACATTACTATCAGTTGTGAATAATTACATATAAAATCGAATTAATAAGATAGATATATCATGATAACAACGTCAATTTTCTTCGTATGAGTAATATAATGTATATTATACGTGAATCAACTTTTTTATATTAAATATTTGATCTAAAATTTTGAGTCGAATTTCCAAGGTATATAATTAATACGATATCAATTTGTTATTGTAATGAAACCTTGTATATTCGCCAAAGCAACATTATAAATCCATGAATGAATAATCATACTATTTCTCGATCAGACAAATATACATTAACGATTCTATCCTTGATAAATTACTCATAATAGACAGTGTACATACATAGAACATTACTTGGAAAGAATCTGAGAGTAATAAGATATATTTACCTTAGAATAATATTCAGTATAATCGATTTCTATTACATATATATTTAACATTTATATTTAAAGTAAACATTTTTTTTTAATGAAATATATCAATTTGTTTTTATAAGTTTTTCTCTAGAGAAATCTTGAACTATTTTAAGTTATATTATTCAATAGATAGAATATTCACTAAGGATTTCAATGGTATTATATTTTTCTATTTATAAAGATTTATTATTGATCTAATTTTTATTTCCTCTTTTTTTTTATCAATAGAATAAACGCAAAATCTGCAATTAATTTATTTTATTCTTATTAAAAATAAAATAATTCTTTCATTGGTTTAAGTAGCTTCTGCTCTACTTAATTCTTAGACATGTACATGTGGAGTGTTGAGAGATTTACGAGATAAATCTCTACATGTTCCGATAATAAAAAAACATATGGTTTTGCTAAAGTGCAGGATGTTTATTCTATAATATTGGCAAAAATAAATTATTCATACACATGATTATTAGATGAATCACAAATATCTAATAATTATTGACTATACAATATTTCAAGTTATTTTTCATCAAATAACATATGGAAGGTTTGACCATTGAATAAAATCCACGTGTCGATAGTGTCACTTTGAAGAAAAGAAAGAAAAAAGCGATGCACTTCAATCATCAATACTATTTCATTACACGCTTGCTTTCGTATACACGTTATATGATACGTATAGCGTACTATTCAAGTAAGGTAATATGTCTAAACTTACACTATCTGATTAGAGATGGAACGCAGATTTTTTTTCTTTCACAAAATTTTATAGTAAATTCGAAAAAGCATTTAGTATTTGAGTTGTTTGTTGCCATTTTTTTTCTGTCATAAATTCAAAGAGATTTCTAGACAAAATTTAAATTTTTTATGTTTATGAAAAGCAGGAAGGAACTATGTCTAGACTGTAGTAGAAGTACGATCGCTAATAAATGAATATGAAGGTCTTTTGCATTATTTATTTAAATATTTGCTAAAATTATTATGATGTATTTTCATTTGTCTTTTACAATGGGATCACAACAATTTTTTAGGACTCTGGGAATTTGACATAAAAGTTAATATGTATGTAATTATACTATTAATTAATCCTTTCGAGACGATTCAGTTTTCCTAGACAGTATTTTTTATCGTTATATAGATGGTTCTCTTTCACCTGAAGCAGAATAATTATTCATATTTGTTTGTCTCTTTCATGTACATATATAATGCAGTGGGAAATAAAAAGACATTGCAAATTTTTTTTCTCTTATTTATATCAAAACAATTGAAATTTTGATCTAGTTTACATGTCATCTTTAGATGATGATCTTGCTATAAAATCGTAGAATTGTCGGAGAATAATGCAATCAATTCATAGACGAAATTACTAAGCTCATAGTTCGTGAAACTAATCGATATGTCGAGTCATTTTGATAAATCCAGAGGCTTAGCAAACGATCAATTACTCTTTGATGAAAACGAAAACGCTTCAATTTTTGAGAATCATTACTAAAATGAATCTTGTACAAATATGGAAAGTAGACTGCTGTTGAAGTATAAGCAAATTGTATGGATCCGAAGTCATACAAAATATAATGTCAAACTTCTCGTTTTTCGAACAAGAAAAAGAAGCATATAGATCAAGAGAAATTGTTCAAATAGAAACCATTGTTGAATTTATTGAAAGTTAGATTTAAGTTAACTAACATTCTTGACTCAATTATTACTATCGATCCGTAAAAACAATACACAATGCCCCAAGACACTGTACTGACTACTATGAGAAAGGGGTCATACGACAACAAAAAAATAACAACCTTCTATCTTGTATGTGGTAGACTTTTTTGTTCTTGATTGTTTTAACGAGAAATATCACGCTACACAATAAATAATTCAGACAGTAATGATGAGACAGTAAATGATACATTATGTGTAACCTTACACATAAGAAAAAAAAGGACAAAAAAAGTATTTTTCTATTAAGTTTCTCATTAAAATATAATGAAACTTACCGGTTGGTCCCATCGTCTGGAGATGATTAAATACAGTTTTGACTTAATATTAGAAAGAAATTGCATTTCTCTATCAAACAAAAATTATTAATTTCTGTTGTATGTTAGTTCTCAAAGACATCAGTCATACGCATATTGTCATCTAACTCATCTATAGATTGGATCATTTTTCCTTGTCACATAGAGATATCACTGCAGCTGGGCCCATTCTATATGAGATGTTATCAAAAAAAAAAGGAATTTTCTTATCTTAACTAAAACTAAAATAATGATAACCCAAGGATAGGCAATTCTACAAGAAAAAAGCATTTCAAGAGGTATATGCCAATACTAAAATCACAGACTGACGATATACATAAAAACACAGTAAGGAAAGAAAATTGACATACATTATAAGAAAGAGATCACAAGCAGAGTTTTACGACTATAGAATTCTAGTAAGATACGACAACATTAATTAGTCGTACATAAATGAATCGTCGAGAGTCAAAGGATTACAAAAAAATGAATATCATATAAGAGTACTAGACAGCATAAATATTTATAATTCTTCTATATTAAAAATATATCTACAATAAGGTTGATATTTTTATTTTTCATTTCTTTGTTCTATGTCAATGATAAAGTCATAAAGTACGAATAGAATATTTAGTCTTCTTTGATGTTATAAGAAACTATGGATTATGTAAAGTAGTTAATAATAAGCAACTAGCTTTCTCAATAACTGTGAATACAAGAAGTCTTACAATTAATGATTGTCTTATTGAAAGCATAAAATTTCATATTGATCGAATATATTTCTACTCAATAATATGCATCCAAGTTCTATATGTTTCTATTTTAATCGTTTAAAAATAGTCTTTTGTTTCGTATGATTGCTATTCTTCTCTCTATTGATGTTAATATAATATGTATTAACACGTGTTTAATGTACAGGTAATACAGTTGGGAAGGGAAAAATATGTATTTAAACAATCGTTAATTTGAAAACAAATATTTTTTGCTATCACTTAGTTATTGGTAAAAATGGTTGGTGTTAGTTTGATAACAGGTGCTGCTCGAGGAATGGGTCGTGCAATTGCTCTTCGTCTTGCTAAAGATGGTTTTAATGTAGCTATTAATGATCTCGAAGCTAGTTCTGTTGAACTTGAAAAAGTACAAAAAGAAATTGAAATATGGGTCGAAAATCTATTGCTATAACAGCTGATATTTCTGCTGGTAAATCAGTTGAAGAAATGATGCAAAAAGCTGCACAACAATTTGGAAGACTAGACGTATATTTCATTTTTGATTATTTATTTCTTTATTTCTGATTGTTTACTTTCATAGGTAGTAGTTGCAAATGCCGGAATCTGTAAATTACAACCACTCATATCGATGAGTGAAGAAAATTGGGATCGTGTTTTTGCAGTAAATATGCGTGGTGTTTTTCTTTGTTATAGAGAAGCAGCAAAAATCATGATTAAACAAGGTACTGGTGGAAGAATAATTGGTGCTTGTAGTAGTGCTGGATATACAGGATATCCATTATTAAGTCATTATTGTGCGACAAAATGGGGTGTGAGAGGTCTTACACAATCTGCTGCTATGGAGTTAGCTGCACATAAAATAACAGTTAATACTTATTGTCCAGGTATAGTTTCTATTCGTTTATGAAATATTAAACTTAAAAGGATTTCAATAGGATTTATTGAAACACCATTAACCGATGGTACTAATAAAGAATTTGCAGAACTTCGAGGAAAGACAATAGAAGAGGTGAAGAAAGATTTTGTTAATGGTATTCCACTTCGTCGAACAGGACTTCCAAATGATGTTGCAAACTTAGTTTCATTCCTTGCAAGCAAACAAGCAGATTACATTACTGGACAAAATATTTTAGTTAATGGAGGATTGGTTTTGTCTTAAGTTTTAATCTATTTTACAATAAATATTTATATAAAAATGTGTGAAGAAATTTGATGTTTTTGAATAGAATATCAATAAAAACAAAGAACTTGAAAGAATGGAAGATATCTTTCTAGTTTTACTCAATACAAAAGTATCTTCTATGAAGCCGATATAATTAGGCAGTTGAAACTGATTTGTTATAAAAAAAATTAACATAGAAACATAAGGATCAAGAAGAACAAATCATTTCAAAACAATTATAATAATATCTAAAAAAGAGTCTCTATTAACTGCTGAATTTTAGTTTGTTAAAGAATAAACGAAGAAGAAATGTCCAAATCTATATATTGAAGATAAAAAAAATATTTATTGAATTAAAAACAGTTTTACCAACAAAGATCAAATGCAAAAGGAAACAAAATAATAACATCATTTTTGAAAAAAATTGTTTTTTCTTTTCTTTATACAGAACAAAAAATTATTTCCGGGAAAATAGAAAAAAATATGAAACATATTTTAGTTTTATTACTACACAATAAAATTAGGCATATTGAAAAGCAAAACATTTTCTAGAAGAAAAAAAATTATGAAAGACAAGTAATAAAAGAAATGATATTCTTCTCTCATTAACTACTTTTTTTTTGTTATGAAAGAAGATTTATTGATATAACACATAGTATCGTATGTATGTTTCATTTTATAGAAATATCGCGATTTCATTTTAGTTTTAAAAACAGTAACTTTGTAATTGATTTATTTTTTATTGAAAAGAATCATGAATCAGTTCGATGGGATGAATAAACTTATTTTTCAAATCTTTTCTTGATTTTATTTCGTAAACTATTTATTTAGATTCACTCGGTACTTCATCTGTTTGATTTTCTCTTTTTTCGAAAATAAAAAGCATAATGAAGTTCAATTCTAGTACTAGTCATTACTTAGTTGAAACGAAGAGTAGGAATTTTTTTTTTAATCATTAATTACTTCGATCCTATGGCCATTTTTTAAAATCCTTCTATTATTTTGATTACTTTTTCCATTTTACTTATTGTGAGTAATAAAAATACAACAAAGAAGTGATTTTAATTACATAAAAGTGTTTCTGTTGAAAATAAATGCGTAGTGTAACCATGGATGAGAGGAGGGGGGGTTGGATGACGAAAAGAATTTTTTTAAGATGATGACTGAAAACATTAGTTTTAGTTTTTTTCGTGTAAACAATGCGCGTTTTATGAATATTGTTTACGGCAGTAAGTCCAGTATACGATTTTTTGTTAGATCTTCATTATGATTCATATAGCTTTTTCTCTGAATTTTTCTTTTCTTCCACAATCGATTCCTCTCAATATAATTAACATTTGTTTTCTATTGAGAAAATATAAAACACAAAACTTGCTTTTTCTTCTTCTTTCTTCTACATTTTTTTTTAAATTGAACCGAAATAGAAAATATTTTTCTACTGATAGATCTACATTACATATTTTTATTTCATTAAAATTGACAAGCTTAAATTCGGATTGTCTGAAAATGCATAAGAATATTTGAGTAAACTAAGAATATTGTCATAGTGTTAATGCTAGAGCTGGCGTTGAACAAAAGGTTCATATATTTTTAGTCTTTTAATCATCGAATAATCTCAAATAATATGTTTTCTACTTGTCTCATAATTCTATTCGGCTTTAATAAGTACTATAATACTCTACTAGTATTCGTCTGTTTACTTTTATTAAATAATATATTACTATAAGAAGATTTATTTTAAACTATTTTGTTGTATATCATTGTTGTTCTATTAATTAACATAATCAATCAATAATATGATATATATAATATTTCATTTAGATATTAATCATCATGGCTGAAAGATATTTGAAATATCTTTCGATAAAATCAATTATTATTATTGCGTAAGAAATATTAGATTTATTTTATTAGATCATATAGTAAGAATAACTTTTGATAGGTTTTTAATTGATAAAATCTTGACTCTGTCTATTTGTCCAACGGCTGTTTGGTCATCGACTGGGAAGACAGTGGCTGGTTCATCAACAGGTACAGCTGGCACCACATTGATAAGACTTGATACTCCAGTTGCCGTTATTGTCGACAACAACAGTAATTTTTACGTGGCTGATAGTGGAAATTATCGTGTGTTATTATTTCCGTCAAATTCAACTATAGGTAGAATGATAATTAATGGCAGCTCTGGTACTGGACTTAATCAATTTATGGAGAGTAAGTATAGATAGCTTTTATTGATATTCTCATTGCAGTTTCACACTTTTTTCTAGTCGATGATATATATATAGATGCCAATGGTAACATCTATGTACTGGATGGAACCTTGTCACGTGTAACAAAATGGACACCAGGATCTACGAGTGGCATTATTGTAGCTGGTGGTCCTTTCATTGATTACTTTGATGGACATATGGACATCATGGGTGAAGTTGGCAGGATGTTTATTGAACCTCAGTCATCGTTTATCTGGATTGCTGATTCAGACAATAATAGAATTGTCAAATGGATAAATTCATCTACAGCACTAACAGTTTGTGGTAGTTACGGTACAAACTCTGATCAATTTAATTTTCCAGCAGCATTATTCGTTGATACAGTTGCTGGAAATACACTTTATGTGGTAGATTGTTGGAACCAAAGAATACAAATGTGGCTTCCAGGTGCAACTAGTGGACTAACGGTGGCTGGAATAACAAGTTATTATGGTACTAGACTCGATCAGCTGTGGAATCCAATAGCAATAGTTGTCGATAGTAATCAGAATATGTTTATTGTGGACTTTAGCAACTCGAGAATTCTAAAATGGAAAGTAGGTGCAAGTTTTGGTGTGAACATTGCAGGCACTGAACCAAATGGAGGAATATCATCAAGTCAACTTAATACTCCAGGTAGTATTAGCTTCAGTTCGAATGGAACACTATACGTTGCTGATACTTATAATAATCGCATACAAAGATTTACTATTTCTTGTCGTAAGAATTGTTTAAGATTAATAATTTTATTTTAATATATTGATATTCTTTTTCTACTATAGCGATAAACATATCAACTACAACTGCTGCACCAGTAGTAACTACGACAAGCAAGTATCATATTATTTTGAGTAGATTAGACATTCCTTTTAATATTAAAAATCTTTCCAATTTTCTACTGATTTTGAATTGATATCTTACATAAATAAATAATATCTCAATTTTCAAAAGACAATTAACGCGATAATAAGAAATATTTTTCGATGACAATAGTTTATTGCTTTTATGAGAATAACAAAAATTTAATATATTGATCTTAATTATTTGATTAATAATAATGATCAGATAATTCCATGTCGAACAATGATTTATATAACTTGGGCACTAGAAATCAGATAGATGTAGTTTAAATAACATCTTTTTTAATGAATCTCAAGAGCGAAGATTATAGTTCTTTAAATATCAATACTAAAAATTTTGTTACTAAATAAATAACTATATTTTTCACTTATCACTCTACATAAAATAAATTCATAAAATAAATATTAGACTATGTGTTTTGTTTTTTTACTAGTGCCTATTTCGACTTCAAATTGTGCAATAATTACTTGGGCATTTAATGCAACAACAATTGCTGGTTCACCTATAGGCCTTACGGGTTTCACTGCAACATTATTAAATAATTCTGAAGACGCCTACATTGGTAGCAATGATTCTATTTATGTTATAGATTGTGGTGCATATTGTCGTGTGCAAATTTTTTATCCTGGTAATCGAGAAGGAGTAACAATCATTAACGGTACCTTTGGTACCGGTCTCAATCAGTTCTATAATAGTAAATAATTTCAGATAATTTATATATAACCTATGTTTCCTTTAATTTAGTGGATGGTATAAGCGTGGATCAGAGTGGTAATGTCTATATACTTGATGCCTTTAGCAATCGTATTACAAAATGGGCCCCAGGAGCATCGACGGGTATACTTGTAGCCGGTGGAAACGGCCTGGGTATTTCACTCAAGCAACTAAGTACTCCTTACGGTTTTTTCGTTGAACCAAATACATCCTATATTTGGATAGCTGATACAGATAATTGTCGAATTGTGAAGTGGATGAATGCATCAACTGGAGTACTTGTTGCGGGTGGTAGTTGTGGTACAAAAGCTAATCAATTTAATTCTCCGAACGGATTATTCATTGATACATCTGCTTCGAATACACTTTATGTAGCAGACACAAATAATAATAGAATCCAAAAATTTCTTTATGGAACAAGCAACGGAACAACAGTAGTCGGACAATCACGTGTGGCTGGTAGTGCACTTAATCAACTTAATTCTCCAGTGGCTTTGGTTGTAGACACGAGTGGATCATTGTACATTGCGGATTATGGAAATAATCGAATCGTTTTATGGTCATTAGGATCTACATCGGGCAGAGTCATTGCTGGTTCAGATAATTTTGGAGTATTACCATCTCAACTATTTTTACCTTACACTATCAGACTTGATTCAACTGGAGCTCTTATTGTCATTGACACCGGTAACAGTCGTATTCAAAGATTTCCTGTTCTTTGCTGTAAGTTTAATAAATAAATATTCAATTTAATTCGTTTTTATAAGATATATTTGAAGTATAAAGATATGTCTGACAAGAAAGCGTTGCTAAGTGTTCAACCGCTTTTTTAATAAAATCATCAGGTTATAGGTTATTCATTATGCTGATTCTGAATATAGACATAAGAAATTCTTATCGACCTTCATAGGATGGTTTTCTAGAACGCCGGTTATCAAAAATAATAAACTTTTTACTAGCTGTTGTCTTTCATCTACTCGGACTATAGCGTTTATTGAATTGCCTGTAAAACAGCAACAATTATTTTTGTTTTAAATACGATTTACTCTTATAGATAATTCCATATGTTCTATAATCTTAGCAAACAAAAAACAATATTTAGTAAAAATTTTGTTATTTTTAATAACTGGTATTCTCGCAACCGATCCTATATAGGTTTAACTTAAAATTTAACAGAAATAAATTTTTTTTAATATTTGATAAAGGAAAGAAGATTTTTATTTACAATTTATTCTACTTAATCATGCTTCTTTTACGTCGTATCTTCTAGCGCCGAATATAACGGCATCATCAGCAACATCAATTGCTACTACATTTCAAAGTAAGATAGAATATATTGATTCAAAAAAAAATATCTAAATAATATGATCATGTGTTTTTGTTATAGATACGACAATTGCTGTTTTACTTACTACTAATAGTCTTACAGCATCAGCAAGTGAGTAGAAAATTATTTGAAACGAATAAGTAATTAGAAATAAAAGTTTATAAAAAAAAATGTAAACATTAGATGTGTTAATTTGTGACGCATATAGAATATAGGTTTTAAACATGACTTGAGTTTATTTATTATACAAGGATATATCCAAGAATTGATTTTGTAATATTTATTTTAATTGAAGAGTAACTGTTAAATAGTTTAGAAAAAAAAGTTGTTTTAATATGTAAAAGCATTGTATGAAACTATAATAATAGGATGCAACTAAGCGTTTATAGCAACGCACTTTTACAATATCAAATGAATAGAAAATAATATGATGAAATAATGCATTTTTTTCATGATGTATACTCATTTGAAAAGTTATAAAGATAATTCCAGTATGTAATATTTAGTTGATGTTTTGTTTGTAATTTGAAATATCTAGTTAAGATTGATAAGATTATATGATGAGAAAATAGAATACAAACTACAAGTGGCGCATACATCTTCTATGTCTATAGTAAATCGATGTTTCTGTATTTCTTCTAGTTAATTGAACTCATAGAATTTTAAGTTTGTTTTGTAGATATTGGATTAAATATTCTTTTTCTTTCTATGTTGAGAATTTTTTTCAATATTTTGCAGTAAAAAAATGTATCTCAATAAGAAGTTTTTACTTTCTTCTATTCTATTTATTATTATTATACTCGATAATGCTATGTCAGTTGTTCAATTAGCTTAACTTAAACTTAGATTGATTACAAAATTCTTGCATTTCGTATAAAAACATAAAGTATAAGAAAACATAAGAATTAGATTATCAGCTCAAATAAAAATCTGATTTAGGATCTTTTAGATAAGATAGAATTCTATGAAAAAATCTTTATTACAAAAATTTTATTTTCCATTTTAATATTAGATTTTATTAACTACTCGGCTAATAAGAAAGTTGCAATTTATTAGTACTAAAGAGGAAAGAAAAGTAAAATCTTAACTATTAAAACTGGAATTGATGTGAAAAAGAAGAGAAATTACTTATCTTTTCTTTTTTAACAATGGTTCGTACATTTGCTATTCTATTGAAAAATAGAATGTATCTATATAGATGAATAAATCATAATCAAACAGTAAATTAGAAACCTTAGAATACTATTACAGGAAATTGATAATTAAAGACATTCATATATTTAAATAAAAACCGTAAACAGGACTTATTTAAAAATATCGATTATGAAATATTTATCAAACACAACCTCTTCTAATTTATTTTCTCTAATGTATCAACTACTTTTTTTTAAACGTTATATTCTATCTGTTTCAGTATTAAACAACTCGACAACTATACTATCCGCTTTAACACCAATCGCAGGTTCAATCACAGGATCAGCCGCAGATACAACCACAGGATCAGTTACAGGTTCAACCACAAGTTCAGTTACAGGATCAGCCGCAGGTGCAACCACAGGTTCAATCACAGAATCATTCGCTAGTTCAGCCACAAGATCAGTCGCAGGTTCAGTCACAGAATCAGCGACAGGTTCAACCACAGAATCAGTCACAGGTTTAGTCACAGGATCAATTACAGGATTAGCCACAAGTTCAGTTGCAGGATCAACCGCAGATGCAACCACTGGATCAGCTGCAGGATCAGTCACAAGTTCGGTTGCAGGTGCAACCACAGGATCAGTCACTGGTTCAGCTACAGGATCAGTCACAAGTTCAGTTGCAGGATCAACCGCAGGTACAACCATCGGATCAGCTATAGGATCAGTCACAAGTTCAATTACAGGATCAGCCACAAGTTCAGTTGCAGGATCAGCCGCAGGTTCAGGCACAGTATCAGCCGCAGATTCAACTTCAGGATCAGCGACAGGTTCAACCATAGGGTCAGTGACAGCATCAGCCCCAGGTTCAGTACCAGCATCAACCGCTGGTTCAATCACAAGATCAGTTACAGGTCCAACCACAGGATCAGCCACAGCATCAGCCTCAGGATCAACCACCGTTTCAGTCACAGCATTAGCCGCAAGTTCAGCCACAAGTACAGTCATAGGACCAGCCACAAGCTCAGCCGCAGGTTCAATCACAGAATCAGTCACAGATTCAACCACAGAATCAGCTACAGGACCAGCCACAGTATCAACCGCGGGTCCAGTCACAGATCACGTCACAGGATTAGCCGCAGGGACAACCACAGGATCAGCTACAGAATCAGTCACAGCATCAACAATAGTTTCAACGTTAGCTGGGGTTACACCTTCAACAACAGGTTCAATCTCAGCAATGGCTATGACATCAGAAAACAACAGCTCAACTAATGGTATAACACAAATATCATCAACAATGACTTCACACTTTCAAACATCAAGTCATTCATGTGCAACTCGTAATTTGAATTCAAAATTATTGATATTCTTATTTTATGCCATTATTATTTTCATGAACAAATAATTTTTATTTATTTTATTCATTCATTAATCTCTTTCTAATGCTTTCAATGTGTTTAAAGTTCATCTGCTTTTTGTCTAATCAATAAACTAAACCTACAACAAACTCCATGATAGTTTTATTTATTTTGGAATAGTTTATTCATACTCTTCCTT
>CAJNOI010000014.1:486977-517701 GCA_905250115.1 Adineta steineri | reverse complement strand
ACTTCATAAAACATCCATGTATGTAAAGGTGCAGGTAAACCAATAAAAGCAATATTAGGTATGCCAATAGAAATTATTCGACGATACAAATCAAGATCAATTCCTTCATGAGATGTTGATCTTGTTGTATTTCGAACAAGTGTTTTAGTCAATGTTTCAGATAAGAATGGAAATGTTTCAATAAAACCAGTTGTACAAATAATTAAATCTGCTTGTAAAAGTTCACCAGAATCGAGTCGAATTGTTGTCTTATCAATAATTTCATCAATCGATGCCAATTTTCTAATAATACGATTTTCACGAATCATTGTAATAAATTCTTTTGTTACACGCATAATATTGTGAGCATTTCATATAGAACCTTTTGGTATGAATTTTTCATCAGCAAATAAATCTGATTTATATTTACTAATCAAAAAAATAGCTATACTATCAGTGATTTTAGTGAACACAAATGAAAAGACACGATGAAGAAAATAAAATGCAGCGCTATGCGGTGCATTAGGAAATGGATCAAATATATGTGTAAATATTCGACTAAATCCATAGTCTAATGGAACATAACCATGAAGAATTCCTGAAAATCATATGACAAGAACTTGCATGCATTGCTGCTAGTGTAGCCATATCAATGGCACTTTTAACACCACCAATTACTATTACATGTTTGTTTTTTAATTGATCTTCACTTTTAATATCAGTAATATGCATAATTGATCCACTAAATTTATTTTGACCACGAAAATTTGGCTTTTCTGGTGTAGAAAAAAGGCCAGTAGCTACAACAATTAAATCGAACTCGAATGTTTCATGATCACCACTCGCTGTTTCAACTTTAACAATCCAAGGAAGCTTGCCATTTTTTAAATCATTTTTATCAATTAATATAATTTTTGGTTCAAATCGAATTCGTTCGATAAGATGAAATTTATTGGCATATCGTTTTAGATAATTATGAATATTTTGCCACGGAGCACAATCCATAGCTATAATATACAAATCGAGAATATATAAAAACATTATTTATTATAACAATAAATATTTCACCTTCTGTATTATGTAGATTAGAAAATTCCATTAAATTTGCTATTGTTTGAGTATGTTGATGAACATACGCCCAATTGGGAGACCAAATACCACCTAATGTTTTATGTCGATCAAATATAGTAATATCAAAACCATCTTCTAAAAGAACTTTTCCTGCTACAAGCCCTGAAACACCTGCACCAATGATAGCTACACTTTTTCTTACCATTATATATTAACGATTTTTACAATTAAAGTATCATATTAATCAGAAACGTGCAATCAGATGAATATGTTTCGTTCTGTAGACAAGACAAAAAGAAAAAAATAATAAAACAATCGATACGCAACATAATAAGACACACCATCGGATTAAATATACGATGTATATGATGAGTCATTTATCTTTATTTACATATGATATAAATTAAGGTATTTCAGTAAACAAACCGTACATAATATAATTGAGCATGTTCTCTGACAACATTTCAAGATATAATCATTTTATTGAATTATTTTTCTCATTTTATAATAAATTAAAATAATGAGAGAACATATTTTTTATTTTGATATGTAGGGAAAAAGTGAGAATATTTTATGATCAGTTTGTATCCTTAGTAAAGTAATATTATTCTTACTTTTCTGGTAGATAAACTGTTTTAGATTTACTTGACTATACTGAATGATATATAGACTCAGTTAAGAAACATGTTTGATGTGTTTATCAACAAATTGATATCAACTGAATATTCTTAGATAAATATTAATTAATCATTACTTATCAGGTAAATGATAAAGATAATTATACAAAAATGAATGATTGACGAATAAAATTATATTTTTGTCATTGGTACATTCTCGTGCCATATCTTTTATTTATGATTTATTAATTTATTTTATAAAATCCTATGTCTTTATTAGTACTTTATTTGTTTGGACTCATTAAATCAATTGAACTTCTTATATAACTCCATTCTTTAAATCTACACACTCACTATGAAATGTACGCTTACTCTATATCAATATCCTATCAAATGTACACCTCTTTTTGAATATTTTGGGATCTACGTTGATGAAAAACTATCATTTAACCAACATTGCAAGAAAGTGTTTCAAATAATTCACACCAATCGCACTATATTAAAATATTTTAATCGATTTCAAACATCTTCATTGAAAGCTCGAATACTCGTCACCAATAAATTTACCATTATTATCGATCAACAACATTGAATCGGTTAGAAAGGCGATCCAAAAAATTTAAAGGTTTATCCACAACTAATGAAATGTTCGCGATGATGAAATGTAATGATTAACCGCATATCAAACAGTAAAATGTTGGATATATTAAATATAATACTTTTATTTTATTTCTTAATTACGACAGACAATATAGCTTTACATCCCGATACCGAAGCATATTAATTGAAATACAAGACAAAAAGAGATTTCTATTAAGACAATGTCATCGACAATAGCTAAAGTTATTTATTCCAGTATTTATTATGATATATTTGTACGAATCAATTGCATATTAACACGACGATTTATTCGTTTTTTGTCTCGTTTCTCTCGTCGATATCGTTCTAGCTCTTCACGTGTCATATCAATACCAAAACAATATGTTAATATATCCATTATTACAATAAACAGTACAACAATTGACAGAGCAATAATTGCAATATATGAAAATGATTTTGAAATGATTTTTGAGATAACAACTTTTCTGGCAGTAAACTCACAATGAGAACCATAATAACTAGTACCAAGACATTCACACTTATAACCTAATAATAATGGACGACAAATACCATTATTCATACATTCTACACCTTCACAATGGTTGACCATTGATTCACAATGAATACCTTCCCAACCATTTGCACATACACAATGAAATGTTGTGTTCGATGTTTCATTACACGTACCTATCAAGGAAAGTAGATTTTCTGAACATTACTGAATAGTGGAAAAGTGCAGAAAGTAAATACCATTATGTAAACATAAATGTGGTTTACAGATTCGGTGATCAAGTTCACAATAAGTACCAGTGAAACCTGATAGACATGAACAAACATATCCATAAGTTGCCATTTTATTGCTCATACATGTACCATCGTTTTCACATGGTGTTGCCAGCTCACATGGAGTATTTGAGATATTGCAACTGAGACCAATAAACGTTGAATCAGTGCAAGGTTTTGGAATGAAAACCGATGATGAACTAATAACTAAAGATAAAAAATCAAATATATAATGAACATAGACGATAGACTTGAGGATATTAAAAGTAGTATTGAAAACAAACAACTTGAACTTCTGCTCATACATAAAATCTAGATATTTCAAATTAATGTTTTTTTGAAAACTGTAAAGCTTTGAAAGATGAATTAGGTCTTTAACTTTCAGTATCAGTTTTACTCATATGATATGTTTAGATCACTTATGCATTTGAAAAATATTTGAAAACCGTAACGGTATTGCAAACCTTTTTTCTTTACAACATATATAATACTAGAGTCAAATGTAAGCTCACACAAAATATTTGGTGAATTACCATCTACAAATATAACTGAGTTGTCAAAAACAGAGAAAATAGTTCTACATACCATTGCTCATAGTCGTTACCATAGGTGATGTTTGCTGTACTGATGTTGTTGATGATGATGTTGTTGTTGTTGAAGATGATATTGTTGTGGTTGTTGTTGTTGATGTTGATGTTGTTGTTGTTGTAGATGCTGATATTGTTGAAGATGATGAAGTTGATGATGATGATGTTGATATTGATGCTGTTGTTGTTGAAGATGATGATGTTGCTGTTGTTGAAGATGATATTGTTGTTGATGGCGTTGTTGATGTTGTTGAGGATGATGATGTTGATGATGATGTTGATACTGTTGTTGTTGTGGATGATGATGTTGTTGATGGTGTTTTTGTTGTCCTTGTTGTTGATGTCGTAGTTTGATCTGTGTATATTAAAAAGGTTTTATTTTAGATCAATCCGTTATTTATGCTCGGTACATTTATTCAACTTTCAGGCATGTTTAACTTCAAGCTAAAACCACTGTATGTAACTAATTCTAGTAAACGATGGATGTATCGCTTTAGGACGATAAGGTCGGAGAGCTTAGCAGTGTTAATAGATATAGTACACAATGAATATATAAAATGTATCGCTTCTTTTAATATTTTAAGATATAGTTGATGAGATCATACAATATTCTGACAAAAATATTACAAACGATTGACAATTTCAATAATAGACACAATATGACACAATTATGCACTGAAAAAAATAGTTTTCTGAAAAGAATAAATTATTTGAACTGACCTTTGCTAATATTATGTTCAGGATTTTAAAAAGTACTCTTTTATCTTTATATATATTAATATTTGAATTCAAAAACACAACAAACGATGTATGTATATATTTTTGATCTTAAATCTGATATTTTCGTATCTCAGTCAAATAGGTCAAAGGGTAGAAAGTCTTTTAAAATTTTTTTACTCTCACTAAATCCTGCTCATAGTCAGAACATGAACGTTAAAGTTCTTAATCAATTGCTGATGCTTTATTATGAGATAAAGGGATCCCTATACAAAGATATATCAGTAAATGACGTATTTCTTCAATGAACTTGGGATAAAGTCTAGTTTATTTAGAGGAATACAGCAGAAGCTAAACGAGATATAGAATCAAATTATCCAATACTTTACAGAAATACTAATTAAACGTGTTCTCTCAATTGGTAAAAGGATCAAAGAGACTAATTTATTAAACAAAAACTAGAATTTGTAGTTAATCAGACACCTAACTCAATATCGTCAATGACTACACAGCTTCCGCTCTCTCAGTTATCCTGTACAGTCAATGATAGTAAGACCGATGTAGCTGATGCATTGAACGATAAACTATGCTTGAGGGTGTGTGTTCTTGCCCAAATAATCAATACTCACGCCCTCGACTTTTCTTTCTCAAAGCGGTGCAATAAGTAAATAACTTGATTGTATATCTTACTTGGAAGTTTGGCCCAATGGAACCGTATTTGATCTAATATATCTCCTGATTTACCACTTATAAACGACAGATAGTAACCCGATCTTGTATCTTTAAACATTGTACCACCACTACCGCCACATGTGGAATTAGGAATTGTTCTGCTTTTATTAGTAACGAATTGTAATGTATTAATCAGGTCTTCGCTATATTTGCCGTTAACTTCGATAATTTTTTCATCGGATTGTAAAGTGAAGGACCTGCCACATATAGTACTGCTTGGTGTTTTACCACCGCCTGTATCATGGTTGAATTCGTTAAATATTGTTCCATCTGATGCTTCATATGTAATACGAATCGATTCTACAAGAAGAGTTTTAGGTATATCGTTTAGTACTTATAACCACTATCCGAAATTATGTGAAAATATGTTTCATACCAAATCATAGCGTTTTGGTTACGAGATTTATCAATAATAAGAATTAAGAGAGCTATGGACAATTCTTAAGCTGAATTGGTGAATACATACGATTGTTTAAAAGCTATAGGCACACTATGTTTAGGAGGTTGCACAGACTGACTCATATTTTCAGCGGATCCCGTTAGGAAATCTTATTTTTTAGTAAAAATCTGCCGATCGTGCTTTCATAATAGTAGAATATTGATACATTCCTGTTACAAGATAAAATTTACTAACGGAATCCACTGAAAATAGAAGCTAATCTGCGCAACCTTCTAAACACACTGTGTCTTTAGTTCTTAAACACCTACAGATATTTATCAATTCAATTTATGAATTGTTCATAGCTCCTTCGTTTCTTGTTATTGACAAATCTCGTCCTCAAAAAATTATAATTTGGCACTAAACATATTTTTACGTAACTTCGGATTGCGATCATAGACGGTTTAAAGACATTGTTACTTACCCACTACAACTCTTCCATAATAGTTTCGTTGGGTCATGAAGATTGTTTTTGGAGCATATATCTTCGAGCTATCGAAGGTGTCTGAATCATTAAATGGTGATCCTGTACTGCTTCCGTATGACTGGCCGGCCCATATTTCGGGTAGTACTAAATGAAAGTAAAATTAGTTTGCATAATAAATGTAAATTACCAGCATTCAAAAGGGATTTTTACGAATATTTGCCTACGAGCAACATAGAAGAAACAACTAGCGAGAGGCTGCGCAAGTTTAGGATGCAGAAGTAAATTTCTAGAAAACTATCAAATTTATGACGAAATGACAAAGAAACTACTATAAATATTCAATAATTATGGAAATCACAGCAAATTCTAATAAATGAGACGTGGCAAATATTCATCAGTATTCATTCAATGTTATATCAAAGACAAACAGCACACAACAAGATTCTTATTGAATACGATGTATCTTTACTATGAAGGATGACATGTGAAGAAGTTCAAAAATATCTCATCTGATGGTGCTATTAATATAGTACAAAATGGCGTATTTATTTTCTGTCAATCCCAGTACTATCCAGAGAAGATATTCAAGGCATTTTTCACTATTATCGACGGTATAAAAAATGAAAATAGTTTCACACAAAATTCCTATCAGTCGATGGTTTCATGCTCAGTGAGCATTCTCCTCTAGTTTTCAATTGGATCGATATGGTTTTCTTTTATAGTTTACAATACTAAAGTATGTAAATTATTAGAAGACTTCTGATGAACAGAAAACTGATTCATTGTAATGAGCGTGTATGCTTTGTTTTTAAAATCGATGTACACACTTTTCGCTAGTCAATTGAATTCTAAGCAAAATTTTTACAGTTATTTTCGAGTAATAACTAAAATTAATCACAAGAAAGTTACATTGCGTTTCGTATTTAATTGTATGTTAGCTATAGGAAAGCTTCTATCAGCCACTGCACGAGAAAAACAACTGATGTCTCAATGTGGGTACTCATTGATGGTTAGAGAACAAGATAGGAGCTCATCCATCTTGTAAAGAATTGGTTTTAGGTATAACTTCAAATTTTTAGCCCTAAAGCTTAAAATTTGACTGAGATACCAATCACTGACTGAAAACACCAAAAATGCGATTTCTTCAAATTCTGAGTTTCAGTAGGTGGTTAACGACTAGCAATATTTTTGAAATGTCTCTTCACTAGAATGTGATAGAGGCCTGAAACTTTACCAAAAGTATATCCGGACATGGGGAACATAATCATAGTATCAAATAAGAGATATGTCATGAAAAAGTATTATTGCTATTTCTAAGCAGTGTTATCCTATGTACCCAAAAGGAACATATCTTGGGGCTCGGCTTTCTCCCAATGAGCTTAATAGGTTTCGCTCAAATTTTTGTTTTGCAAAGACTGCTATCCTAGTGCTACATGCCTATATATTTGGAGACATGTGATTTTAAAATTTGTCCTAGAAAAGATAATCATCAAGATAATGATGTTTCGTCTCATATCTATAATAAACTTTTTCATATTCTATATAAGCAAATAGAATTGAAGTATGTTTGAGCACTAACTAAACTTGGTAATTCTAATATTTCGATTGATATGACTGACTTTGATATTAAGAAGACACTTTTTTCTATATTTACCTCTTATTTTTTTAATATTAAATAGAATTATTATTTGTATTAAAAGATTCTTTGATAACATCTTTTGTTTTTCGTTTAATACTTTTTCAATATCTATATAATAATAATTTGAATAAACTATAGATTTTTTGAGATCTACTAATCACTTACTATACTCCCTAGAAAATAATAAAATGAAGTCATATTAAGAAACTTTGTTTTATTTTTCTCTTCGATCTATTCTACTTAAACTAATATTGATTGGTCGTTTTCTCGGTACTTTTTTAAAGATATAATATTTCGAGCTTATATTACACTGTGTATATAATCGGTAAGTGATCGAAAAAACTTATTTTAAAAGCAAATATTGCCTTCTCAAATATAAGAAAACATTCTTTTTTTGAATATTATCATGAACATATCTTGATTTCTCCTTTCGCTTTTGTTTTTCTTGATATATGAAACCATACGATTACTTCCTCTCTAATAGAAATAAATATGTATTTTTCGCTCATACATTTTCCTGTTAATTTCACCTTTTTATTGAAGTAAAACGATCGATGTTTATTTGTCATATACTTTCCAACACTTATCAATAATCAATAATTTGTACTATAAAGCATTTTATGAGAAAAACAGTGATTATTAGATTAATTCAATTAAATCTTTAACTTGATCATAATCAGATATATTCTGTATGAGTCTGTTTATTTGTTTTAATTTCGAATTTTATGATTGAAATTGAAAGAAAACTAATTACAGTAGACAAACAAAGTATTAGTTACGAGTTTCAATATACTATTGACGTCAATGTTAATCATATGTTAGATTCTGTTACAATTTCCATTAAAACAGTTGTTTTGAACTTTCATATAGTGTTACTATTTAATCTTCTCTCGATTGATTTGCACTACATTGTCATTCTTTCACTTTTTAATTATTGCTATATTTAATCATAGTTTAGTATATCGAGTTAGAAAACGAAAGTATGATGAACTATCCTACTGTCACTTGATAAAAGGTAGTTATTAAAAGCATACTAGCCTAATTAATCTATTTCATGATTTTCTTTCGAAACTTTCTAATCGACTCGAAGTTTCATTGATTTTTATTTTACCGTTATATATAGAAAGTGAAACGTTTCTGTTTTTTTCATTTGAATAAAACTTTTATTTCGAAACTTATCTGAAATTTGACTTCAAGATTTGCTTAATGAAGGTATTCATTTGTGAGTTATCTTTGATTTGTAACTTTGAATTTATTTATTTGTTTAAAATAAAAAGAAATTGATATATTTTGTTTATTTTGTTCATTGTTCCATCCAATCGAATATTTCTTGATACCAAACAAGTGAATTAATTAAATGGATTTAATATCCAATGATTTTCATTTCGCAAATAAAGCATTGGACTTGGAATTGCTCAACGTTGTAAAGCTGAAAATGCCCGAATGCTTTGTGCATCTGGAACACGATAATCTCGTCCACCTTCAACAACAAGCATTGGTTGTGAACAATTAGCAACATGATTAATCAGATCAAACTTTTCATAAGCTTCAGGATTCTCATATTCAAGAAATCCACCTGAATCATGCTCAGTAAACCATAATTCTTCGGTAGCATAAGCCATTTCTCGTAAATCAAATGTTCTATTATGATTTACAAGAGTTTGTGAACGACGACTCATTTCTGGATGTACATCAATCCAATCAATCATAAAACCTCCATAATTAGCACCTAATGCAATAGGTCGATTGCCATCAATATATGGATACTGTTCTAAAGCAGCAACAAGGGTATGGGTGTGGGTGCTAGATGAATGCAGCATCTATCCCTACACCCACACCCACCCACACTCACGCCCACACCCGTATCCTTACCCAGATACAGACCCACACTCTCAATTCTTACATCATACCGTGGTGCAAATTCTAACCATAATTCAAATTCTATTACTTACAAAAAATTATTAAATTATCGTGATTTGATTATAGAACATAAAAAAGTGTTTTAATAGATACGATCATTAATCATACTTGACATTTATAATTTAATAAATTGAATTTTTTTAGTATACTTCAAGCATATTAGAAATAATTATTATTTTTAAGTGTTATGAGCATTCTATCTTGATATGCACAGATGTAAATTGTTGTTCTTTCATTTTTTTTCATATAGCAGACGTCATATTTCTTTCTCATACCCATCAGAGCTAAGTAAATATAGATTTTATGCTGATTTTATCTTTTTTCTAAAATAATATTCTAAATAAAATCGTTCATATTAGATCAAATACAGATTGTCAAATTAAATCTAGACAGTTAATTTAGATCCTGACAAAAAATTGTCTCATTCAATTAAGATTGATCAGCTTGTCGTTTAAAACGAAAGTAAATTACCAAGCATCATAAGATTTAACGACAATACAAATCTATCTGGAGGGTGTGAGTGCGATTATGAGAGTATCGTGAATAACTGACACCCACACCATCGAGTAATATCTTCTATGATGAAATGTCGATAGCAATCAGTTGTATTATTTTTTGAAATAGATATTACTTCTTTGATGAATCTATTTCTCTCCAGGAATTTTTCATCCGATTCTGGCTCTATAACATTTCAGGCACATAAATACATCTCTTCATTAGTAAAATCTCCGTCGAAACTTTTAGAATCATTGTTTACTCGATCAAAATCGTTGTTCAAAGAGCTCACTTCATTGAGTGAGTTAGTGCTATCATCGTTATCGGCTCGGATGATATGAGTAAGGGAGAACAAACTGGAAATTTTGTTCTTATATATCACGTATACTACCCAGAGTGATAAAAAATCGATACAAGATTATGCAGACGTCATTAAATGTACTTTTTTTCAAAAGTAAAGTGTTCATGACAATGAACACCTGGAAAAGTTTTCTAGAAAAACTAAATCATGCTGAAAATATTAAATACAACATATTTCTGATAATAAATATTCTATTCTATTCTTTCTCAATGGATCTTATGCAGCATTTGACGTCATTCTCTGAGTTTCTCATTTTTATTTTTCTAAATAATCATAATAAATATTATTCCATGCTATTTACGTCTGCAGTTTATTTAACAGAGATTTTACATTAATAAAAAATCACATTTCACATCTGCCAAAACTTTATCCAAAACTAACTTTGAAAAACGGAACCAAGATTAATTTTTCTATTGATATATGATTTGTTTGTTGCAAGTGTTACAATATTCTGAACCGATTATTTAAGATAAGACTTATTTTTATTTAAGTCATGCACGGTAATTTCTATTTAGTTGATAAGAAGTAAAAAAATACATATCATTTTTACATTATTTCGCATAAGAATAAATCAAGCTTCATTTTAACATTGTTTTATGTTGAATAATTAATAGAACATCTTAAATTTCATAAATACAAAAACAATATTCAAATGAGACAATTTATATTCTCTATAATTATATCAATATTAATGAATGATCTTTGAAGAAAAAAAAGAGTTTTTTTTGATTTCAGATTGTGTAAATATTCAAGCTCGGATAAAGCAACAACAACAACTATGAACATGAATAACAGAGTTGGAGTTGATGAAGTAATGTATTAAATAAAGAGACAATAAGCTTATTTTCTTTTTTTTGCAATATTTTAGTCTCCAGCAGTTAATCCTGATCCAAGACGATTAGGAAAATTGTATGTATATATGATGAATTAAAATAAATTATCGAAAGAATTTTTTATTTTAGATATGAACATTTTCGAAAAAGAAAATCCATGTGGATAATATTTTTCATTATTTTGGTTGCTTTAATAATAGTTGTTCCAACAACTATTGTCCTGGTGAACAAAGCAAAGAGAGAAAAAACATCGACAATGGAAATAACAACAGAGATAGAAATAACGACAGAAAGAACAACAACAGGAACAACGAACGGTATGATTTTGTTAAAATAACTATAGTTCGCCTCTTATTGAAAATAATTCACAAAAGATAAATTATTTTTGAAAGTAGTTTTTCTTGATGCAATCTAAGATATTTTAATCGAATAAGAATATAAAATAGTTTAATTTTCGATAGCCGATAGTAATACATCATATACTTCTATAGAATAATATCGAAAGGTTCACCGAAGAGTGCATGAGAATGTTGTATCGAATTCAGATTTTATCCATCTACATCCACATCTACATTCTCGTAACTTATATGTATTGATACCAAAACATTATGTTCAATAAAATAAAATAAAATACGTTTTATCTTTCAGAAAGAATTTTTAGATCGATAGAAAAGAAAATAATTTGAAATTTTTCTAAAATATTTTATAGAACAATTACTTTCTACTGTTATCATCAATAAGAATATGAAATGGAAACAGAGCGCATCTACGGTTGCCGGAGGAAATGGACAGGGAAGTGAATTAAATCAGTTAGATGCTCCTTCTGGTATTTATGTTGATGATGATGATCAAAGTATTTATATTGCTGACACTGACAACAATCGTATTGTTAGATGGAAATTTGGTGCAAACAATGGTGAAATCGTTGCAGGTGGAAATGTATCTGGAAATGAAAAATATCAATTGAAACAACCAACAAATGTCATTCTTGATCAAGAGAAGAAATATCTCATCATTTGTGATACGGGCAACTTTCGATTGATAAAATGGTCTCGTCAAAATAGTCAGGATCAAGAAATATTGATACCTTTCATTGTTTGCTTCGCTTTAGCAATAGATAATAATGGAGATTTTTATATTTCTGATTGGCTAAATAATAAAGTCATACGTTGGCAAGAAGGAAATAAAGAAGGTATACTTGTAGCAGGTGGAAATGGCGAAGGAAATTCATTTAATCAACTTCATCAAGCTAAGCAGATCTTCGTCGATAAATATCATTCAGTTTATGTTGCAGATTTTGTGAACGATCGTGTGATGAAATGGACGAAAAACGCGACCGAAGGCATTCTAGTTGCTCCAAAAAACGTTTCTAATCAAAATCCCAGTACAATGCTTAAGCCCAGAGGTGTGATCGTTGATCATACGGGTAATATTTATGTATCGGATGCTACAGATCATCACATAATGCGTTGGTCACCAGATGCAAGAGAAGGTATTGCTGTTGTTGGTAAAGAACAATCTGGAAGTGACTCGACGCAACTCACTAACCCTGGATATTTATCATTTGATCGATCGGGTAATCTTTATGTGGTCGATGCAGGCAACCATCGAATACAAAATTTTACTATTGATCTTAACTGAAATATTTTTGGTCACAAAATAACTTTTGATAAAGGATTATTTTTTTGTCACTTTTCAATTTTTTTTTCTTCAGTAACGAATAAAACCTAATAAAAATATCAATAATTTAAATTGTCATTCATCTTGGAGATTCTTTTTGCTAACTGACATACAACACGATATCCAATAAAAAACTCCACTCAATTTGCTTTCCAAGTAAAAATAGATTAAGCTATCCAATTGAAAGCGTATGATGGTATGAATATGGTTGTCGAATTCTTCTTATTAGTATTGACACTCACACACTCAATTGTCATCGTTTCAATAAGTTAAAATTTTTTGAATTTGAGATATAATTTAACTAGCTCAAATTGCAAAACTATAGTGTCGAATTTTTCAATAAATAAATCTACAATTATCAAAAAGAGAAATTGCTTCGCATATATGTAATATTAGAAAGTTGAATTTAAGTATTAAACTATCACTAGAGGCCCCTGTGAAGAGATAAGATTTCATATTATAGGGAAAACTGACTCAATACAAAATGAGCAGTGTCAAACTTGAAAGTTGGATTTGCTTGTTTACTTCAAGTATTAAACTATTCTCTTTCTGTATCTCTCTTCCCTTCATCGCCACTGGTATCCTGCTTACTCATATTCTCCCTGTGCTTTACACTCACCCATGCCGCCTGTGCTCTACGCTGACCCATGTCCCCTGTGCTCTACGCTGACCCATCTAGAGGGTATGGGTGTGAGTGAGAGTGAGGGTTGGTGTGGCTGTGGCAGTGAATAAAAAGGGTAGACACCTACACCCATACCCACACTCTAATATAACCAGTTCAGTTATACAACACACCAGGTAGTATTTATTGATATTTTCTTAATTTAGCTGTTTACTCTACAAAATAACTCAAAAATTCTCTCATCACAGTTTCACTGTTTAGAAAATCTTTTTTTTGAAAAATTCTATAATTTTAAGATTAATGTGGAACAAAATAGTACGAGATAAAAATGAACACATATCTTAATCTAAAATTATGCAACGAGTGAATATTTTTCGCTATTTGAGGCGAACTACTCATTTAGTGTATTTGAATGAATGAATCGTTCAAGAGTCTGTTTTTATAATATTTTACTGGTCATATCATTATGATAAGGAGAAATATTTTGATACAAGAAAAAAACTTGTTCCTAGCTTAAGAAAAATGGATTGTATCTTGAGCATAAAATGATATAAAGACGATTAAACTTCATTGATTATGAATAAAATTTATTTATTATTCAAAATTAAACAAAAAAATGATTTATTAAATGTATTTTGTTTGTTAGAACGATATATTCGATTCGATATCATACACAAACACATATTATACAGTAGATTGAAAAATAGTTTTTGTATATTCATTTATCATTTCACATATAAACTGTCATTCTTGTTTTCGATACACTGAGGAATACTATACGTCAATCACAGGATGTGGGTGTTCATCTGGTGAATATAAGAGCATATATATACTCTCAAGAAAAAAGTCTAAATATTATTTTCAAATGATCAAAATTCAACACATTATCGTTAATTCAAGTTTATTTATAAATTCTAGCCTAATGATTAATCTCAAAATGTATCTCCATTTAATTAATTGGATAAAAATTATTCATAATTTACAAATGATTCAATGTTGTCTTATATTTTCTTGTGTAAATTTAACAAAAACACTAGTTTCCTCTAATCATATTCAAAATTGATTAAGCATAACATCAATAAAATGAATCATTAGTATATTAGTGAACTAATACACAACATTGAAATCTCTGATAAATAAAAACAATAAGTGTATTTTATTTTGAAGATTAGTTATAAATACTATGATAATAGATGTAAATTATCATTGAATGTTAACACGATTAATGGTAAAAACTTTTGGAGAAGAATTCAATAGCAGGTCGTGTTAAATAACATTTTATGTTAGTCTTTCTAAGAAAATAATGCAAAATCATAATTCTTTTTGAAGGAAATACAAAGTTTCCTGAAAGAAAAAAAGTATTTTTTTACATTGCATTTATTTAAAACGATAGAGACTGAAATGATATTTGTCGAAACTGATATATTCTATTTATTTCTATTACATGTGTGAGATTATTTTTCTACAAATTTAATTTTTATTTGATGAATTCAATAAATGAAAATAAAAATCGTGTTGGTTTTCTATCAAAAAAGAAATAGATTCTCATCAAAATATATTTTACTGTGTAATTGAATCTAGTGCTTGAATGGAATATATAAGAAGTGTAGTAGTATCAAACTTGAAAGATATGTTTAATCATTCATTTTTGCCCCTCCTCTTCCACACCTTTAGTTGTTGTCCCTCAGTTCAAAACATCGCTTGTACTCTCATTTTGCGTTCTTTAATCCTTTTTATTCCTAGAGTCGAATAGTTGAAGCAATAGTTAAATTCAAGTTGAAGTATAACATATACGATAGCAGTAAGAGTATTTATCACCAATGTAACGGTATTGACCGTTATGCTTCACCTAATCTATATCATGACCGTCTCCACATATCACTGACCTTCTCTCTCTTTGTGTAACCACTCCTATATAAGTTGTGTTCAATAAAGGAAAGGCACGATTGTGATTGTGCAGATGACACAAGACACCATCATGTCGAAAGGCATAGGCAGTCACTCTCACAATTCGTCACAACCAACATTTACACAAAAAATAAAAAAGTTAAAATGGATGAATTTTCAGTAAGAAAAGCAATTCTATTAAAACAGCGACATTGATTCTTAATTAAATGAAGAACTTATACTTGTATTCTACAAATAATCAACTTCAAGGATAAAACCTCTATTCATTCAACATCAAGCCCAAAAGCCTGGTGTTGAATCGATCACATAAACATAGAAAATAGTATTATTACGTATTTCTACGTGTCAAATAATCGAATCTAATAATCAACTCTTACTGGATCTAAAAATAAAGATTTCAGACTGAAACGATTGATAAATAATCATATTATTATAATAAAAAAAGACTGTTGATTGAATTTATTTTCAACAAATAAAATTCTAAAACAAATTTCTATTTCTCTACATATATTTATATATAGAAATGATTCTTAATAATCATCAGACTATTATTATTTTTTCTTCATAATAGTTTATGTGGATTAAGCATAAAATTCAAAAAAACTAATATAGAAAAAGATACTTATTTCATCAATATAATTTTAATTATTTACAAGAATACTATATATAACATGAAAATTATATCTAAAAAAAATAATCCACTTGCTTTCAGTGGCAAGGAAAGTGTAAAAAAACGTAGCATCAGATGTAATTGTTTATCCTTTATGATTTCAAAATACAGTAAAAATATTGAAATTATTGAGACATAATGTGAAGGTAAACTGTTGTTAGTCAATATTTTATATAATTATTGTTGAAACACAGTGAATATCAGGTTTTTTTAAAACAAATGTAGACTTTCCTGAAAATAAAAACAACTAATAAAATATCATGATTTGTTAATCTATAAGCATTGAGAAGTTCTAGAATATTTTCAGTTAAGAATCTATCATATATTATTCAACAATTATCTCATAAATCGGATAAATAATTTGAAATATATGTTTCTCAGAAATATCGTACATAGAATTTTATTATCTCGATAAAAATAATTCTTTCTTTTAAACTTTATTCTTATCTGAATGCATTACATTTTATTCATCTATTTTAACAAATGTCGAAGAGAAAGAGAGAAGAAAATAAAAAAAAATGAGTAAATATAGGAAACAAGGAAATACAATTTCATAGTGTTAAATAAAATGATATTCTCTTGTTATTTTTTCTAAATTTAGAAACATATGGTATGAGTAGGTTGTTTTCCATATTAACTATTTTTTTCATTTATTCATTCTTTTCAAAATTACATCTAACTCTCGGTTGAGATTATCTTGAGAATATGAATTCTATAGATTTTTATTTTTCAATAATTGTTATTTAATATTTTCTTGAAAAGATTCTATGTTGAAGATAATCTTTGTTTATCTAGAAATACAATTTGTTTTAATAAATGAGTAATATATATATATATATATATATTTTATACTTAATTTTATTGTTCGTGGTGTTTAGTAAATTCTTTTTCTTCTTTATTCTAGCAAAAAAAATTGTTTATTAATCTCATACAAAATTCTTCAAAACAACAAATATCATTTAATAGTCATTGGAATTTTCAAGTGAGTATTTTTATTATAAACTTATCACACAAACATTAGGGTTGTACCGAGCCCGAGCCTCTCGGGCTTGGTCAGGGCTCAGGCTCAGGCTCGGGGCCCGGGAAGGTTCAGGCTAGGTCAGGCTCAGACTCGATTAGGCTCGGTGTCGGTCCGGCACAGGCTCGGTCGGACTCAGTCAGACTACTGGCTCGGGCAGGCTCAGGCTCGATTAGGCTCGGGCTGGGGTGTCAGGATGGATGTGCGTGAGAGTGTGAGTGAGACTGTGGGTGAAAATGTGAGTAAGAGTGAAAAGGATAGCACCCGCACTCACCACACCCATACCCACGCCTATCTTCACACCCGAGCCCTGTCCAAGCCCCCCGAGTTTGACCGAGTCCCGAGTCTCACCGAGCTCGAGCTCGAACGGCTCGGGCTTGTTATATCACTAACAAAGACCTCAATTATTTGAGTGATTCATATTTTAGTGTGCTTCTAGACTCATACCTTAGTTAAAGTTGCTCATGTAAGACAATAAACATCTATTTACATTATGAATTTTGATTATTAATAAATGTTACATAATTAAAATATACCGAAAGATAAAAGAAAACTAGTAGAAGGTCTATCAAAAAGTTAGGATCACCAACGAGATTCACACTATAGCTTTCATATTGATATGAAATAGATTATATTCTAAAAGATTTTAGTAGTTTCTGTCATTTACTTATCCGATATTCAGTTATCTCATATTTTAGATTATCAGTTTAATTTGCTCTATGTAAATACCTTTATATCTACGGCAATTGTAAGCAGGTGATTTTTTTCTATTCTTTCAGAAGGATCTAGAAGATTTTGGAAATTCTTAAAGATCAAACTATTGTTTGCTTTAGTGAATTATTAAGGAATAGAATGCGAAAAAAATATAATAAGTTCACCTATATACCAATCAAAACTGTTCAAATATACGTTTTTCTTCTCTCTTAGTTTTAGTTATTAAGAATAATCTTTCAAAGTTTATTCAGGAGTTTTTTAGGAATTATATATTGATTTTACCGTTAATTTTATTACTGTTATCATAAAAGTACTTTTGTTTCTAGAATAAATTATTCCAATTGGTTTTAGAATTACAAGATCAATACAAAATTGTGTAAAACATTGATTCTTTGAATTAATTTATTTATCAGAACGATGAAATTGAAAGTTATATCTCACTGGTGTTATAAGCGATTAAGTAATTACAATCTTTTTATGAAAGAGGAAGATGATTATGACGACGATGATGATACTGAACAAAGTAATCCAGTTACTGTTCTCAAACATCAGAAATATACAACGTGGTTGTACTTTTTTCTTCTCGTGGGTAAGTAAAATCTTAGTTATTGACTTTTTGAATGTATATACATCTATTGATAGATTGAGAACTAAATTTTAAGACAGATAAAGCTTGTCCCATATTTATTTCTATAGGAAGTAATTGAAAGTTATTTAGAGATACATGAATGAAACTTCAGATTTTTTAACATATACGAATGGATTGTAATTTTAATACTAACAGTTTTATGAAGGGAAAACTTGATTTCGAATTGTTCAGAACTAATTAGGATCTCCCTTAATGAGTATTTCTACTGATAAGAGAAACTTTTATATTCATGAGTATAGAATTAAATATGATAAGAATAACCCTCACTCACACCCAAAAATTTCTGATACAAAGAAGTGGAAATCCATAGATACTTTGTCATAGTTCTCTTGTCCAATATTGTTGATAATAGTAGGATTATTTCTTAAATTACTATCAAGATTTATAAAATTGATGTATTTTCTTGAAATAGTATTTATTCCTCAACAAAAATGAGGAAACACTAGGATACTGATCGTCATCTCGTATCTTAATTTCTGCTATGTTCTTTATTTTCTATATAAATAATCTTTTCATTTATATTTTTGTTTTATTAAACTATTTATATTTTTGTTTTATTAAACTAAATAATAATGCAATTATTCACGAAAGAATTTATAACAATATCAATAACTTTTATTCCTTCCCATTTATTTATAGTGTCTCTCTACATTCTTTGTTATATTGCTATTGTGAAACCAGAATCTCAAACGATTACTAAATATAATATTACTCGTGCTGTCTTCAATCAACTTGATCGTGAACATGCTGACACTCTTTCATGTTCATGTTCAAAAGTGGAAGTGCCTCTTAAAGCTTTCGTATCTTATGAAACCATATTTCATCCTGTTTGTAACAGTATTTTTGTCAATCAACAATGGATTCAAACATTGTATTTTGAAAATGCAAGTAGATATGGAACAGGAGACTTTCGAACAACAGCTTATTCTCAAGTGAGTCAGTATTTATTATTATGAACATATTTCTGTTCGTCAAGGCAAAGTTCTTTCGAACTGCATCGCTATATGACTCCCGACTTGTTTTTGCAAAAATCGAAATTTTTAAAAAATTAGTCATTTTCATATGGAAAAAAGGTACTGGTAGTTCATCTTCATATACTAGTCTTTAAAGCAATAATCAATACATAGGGGTACATTCTAGTCAGAACACATATTAGGTCTAATGTCGAATATTATAAGATTAGCAAATGATGGATTTTTTCCAAGATTGTTTTGAGTACCATGCCCGTGGAATAAGGCAAGAAAAACGTCAAGCAGTTAGAGAAAGTGATAAATCTCTTGTTTTTTGTCTTTGTAGCGTGTATTTTGTTGAAACACTTCTGATTTTTTCAAGATGAAAGCGAAAAAACAGATCGAGGGTATGGTGAGGGTGTGGATTTGAAGAAAAGAGAAATACTCACACCAACACCCTCGCCCACCCGCACCCGCACCCACCCTATAGTCAACTATCCTATGCTTATATTTTGAGCTTTATGTGTTTGTACACTATAATTTTAGTTTCATAACTTTATCAATTTACATATCACATTACATGTTTTTTATCAATGTTCTTACGTTTATGTTGGAAATTGTATTTACCAATGCCTATATCGTTAATTAACTATAGCTTTTAATGACTACATTTTTGTACTTATGATGTTCGACTTCTGTTAACATGTCTATGATCTAAGAGATATATTGATATATCTATACTATAAAGTACATAAATTCTCTAGCACATCCTTTAAATACATTGTTGAATCAGGTGTATCGAACAAAAATAGTATCGATAGTTCCTCAAAATCCAGCAAAATTCAGAATAAAACATTGTATAAAATAGTCATTTTTCAATAAAATGTTTTCAGTTATTATATATATTATGTTTAAGTCACCTTTTCATATCTATCTTATTTTGAACAGTGTGCTCTAAGGTAATACTTTCTACTAATTTATTTTTCATTTAGTTTCGAATTTTGGCTTTTCTGTGTTCTCTCTGTCAAGACACAGTCTATCAAAATCAACTTGATTTGGATAACTATAAACTCATGAACAGTCATCTCCTTTCTGAAGTTCAAGTTCAACAAAAAGTGAATGGCACAGTTGATTTTTTCAAAAACAATGCATCTACTCGAATTATTTTATTCTTGAACTATTTTCGAACTACGATTCAAGCAAACTATATAGTTTCGGCTCTAAACACAAATTTCCTAGTTAAAATAGCTTATTTCAAAGAATTAAGAGTCCAGAATAGAAACATAATTTATTGTAAAAACTATGATGGTCATCCTTCGCATATAGAATATAATTGTCATAATGAACCTATCTACATAACATACCCGTGTAGTCGTGGAAATCCAATAGTTGCAGCTACATTTTTATCGGTTTCGGATTCTCCGAACCAAAACATGCATAGTACATGGACTGATCCTAGAGCAGATGATGTGGTGATGAATGGATTCTTTGTTGGATGTACCCCTCTTGAAGCTCTTCTACACAGTACACTCGATTGCTTGTATATTATTGAATGTCTACAAGTATTAATATATTATTTTCCAAATATGAAACAAGTATGAATATAACATTATCATATTTTGTCTAGATAATTCTTTTAGATGCATTTGAACTGGACCGATTCTGTTCTATCTTCAAAGCGACAAAATGTTTTTGTCAAGGACTATTTACTTGATCTTTTCATTGAACAATGGTCAACAGAAATAAACTATTCGAAATACTTTGATGAATGTGCTCCTTCATCTTGCACATACACTACAGTACAACGAATCAATTTTGCAAATGGAATAACTTTATTTATTAGTCTTTATGGCGGTCTTATTATCTTACTTCGCCTAATTACACCGCTATTAACCACCATTTGTTTGAATCTGAAATGTCCTTCAAGAAATATGAATGTTTCTTGCGGTAACTTCGAAATTTACTAAAAATAGTGTTATTCTATATATATATTATAAATAATTTCTAGTTTCTCTTATGACACCTATTCACAAATTGAAACAATACCTCAAGAATTTGAATTTGTTTAAGGATATCAAGCAACGAACAGAAAACGATATAAAAAAACAGAAGATTACTACGCGAATCTATTTGATTCTATTCACTGGTATGTTTACTTGCTCTATATATGTCACTACTATTGTTTCATATAGAAATAAATTTATTAACTAGGGATTCAGTTACTATTCTCTTATTGAGAATCACAATTGTCGCACAAAAATAGTTGACTATTTGTAATATTCAGTTTAAAAAATTTAAATGGAAGTGAAGGGTGTGGATGTGGACGTAGCAATGAATAGAAAGAGTAGATACTCACACCCATTTACGCACAGCCACACCCTCAACTTGTATAATCTTGAATATCATTTTACTATATAAAATACGTTTATATTTTTCTGTGCTTTTTTAATTTATATTACTAGGTGCATTTCTTACTATTTTACTCTTCACTTCATTGAGCACTAAAATTGCTACAACACGTGTAATTCATCCATCGTTAACTACTTATAAGAATTTAGAAATTCAACATTCAGAAACACTGAGATGTCCATGTTCTAATATGATAATATCTCATGGGACATTCATTACATTATCTCCAGTCGTACATCAAATATGTTCAAGTGATTTTGTTACTGATGAATGGCTTTCAATAATGCAAAACGACAAACGCAGATTAGATTCTCTAGATTGGCGCAATAAAGCTTTCTCAAAATTTTCTTTATTATCTAATCTTTGTCGGCTAGCTAATAAAACAATCAGCGACGCTATACATCGTTTCCTCTTGCAACCTTTCATTGCTTCGAATGCACTAAGTGAATCAGACTTCGATTTACAATTAAATGCAATTCTCGATCGATTCTTTCAATCGACAATTTTATACTTTGGTCTTCTTCTTGAAACAGAACGAATCCTTACTCAAGTTGATCAGCCTTATATTGGATCAGACATATCTCCTTTTCAGCCTTCCGATCCAGATGAAAATGTTATTGGAGATTTTACCAAAAATGTAACGAATAACAAATATACAGCTAAGGTATTATTTTCTAGACATCCAAGAATATTTTTTTGCTTCTGCCAATAATATTATATTAGAATCACCCAATATCACATATTTTTAAATATGTCTATAAGAATTTAATAAGAGAGAAACTTTATGTCTACAATTAGTAACTTCTTAGCGAGCCTTTCACTTCAAAACTTATACAGTATTTATATACTTTTGAAAATGGTATAAAAATAGAGATTATAGAAAAGGAGACACAAGTTATCATTTTTCAATTTTATCATTTTTTAAGTCAAAACTATTTTGAGAAAAATATCGGTTTGTTCGTAGAAATCGAAATATTATTTGATCACCAGATGATTTATATAAAATCATTCCTAGTTGGAGAAAAAGTAATTTTTTGTCATGTAATTTACTGTTATAAAAACTTATAATTTTTTTCTTTCAAAAGATTTTACTTGATCAATAAAATCGGGCTCAAAAATTTTGATAAATCTACAAAACTATCCTGTCAAATTTATTAAATAACCGTTATTTTTAAGAAAATGTTTTAGACTAAACAAAGTAAAAATCCAGATACTCAGAAAAAGGCTACAAAGTTTGAAATTCTTTTTTTAGCTTTCGTATATTCATTTCAAACCATTAGGAGAATCGATCAAGGTTTCAATATTTATTTTACAAATATTTTTATACAGCTTTTGAATTCTTTGTAATTTGCAAAGTCTTTTTATAGTTTTTGTATCACGCTATTTTCCCAATAAAAATATGTATTAAATCCCAACATTTTATTATTTTCAGTTATTTTACAAAAATAAGTAATAGTGACTGTAAAGAAAGTATTTTAACGTTGCTTATAAATAATCTATATACTAATGAGAAAGATATTAACGCTATCCCTACAGGATTAACGAGCGAATCTTGATTCTGCTGCTAATTCACATTGTAAATAAAAAAATAGCGTAGTGTTCGTGACAGACTGTGTCTGAGAAAATAACTTTGCTGATAAATTAATCTCGATCTGTGTTAAGTCGTCACTGTAAGGACGTTTGTCGTCTCTGTAGGAGAAAGAATGGGTGAAGAATAAGAGACTGAGATTTTGATCCCTGTACTTTTGAATACTTTTTTCAGATCATGTTTCAAAAAAAGTCATCTGAGGGATGGAAGAATCAGAAGACGTACCTTTTTCTTTATAAGAAAGAGCTTCTGATGAATCCAGTTGCTCAGAGTATTTTCTAGTCTTACGATCATAAACATAATTTGGATATTTTATCAATAATGAAATGTTGATCTTCACTTTCATTTTAGCTACTGTTTAAACTGGCTGGACCTCGTGGTACGGATCCGACATCCACCGGCTGTATCTGTGCTGTTGATATTTATTGTCAAGTTCCGGCGTTTGTTTTCTATCTTGTGACAGGTGTAGGTCCTGTCTATTATAACGTATCAGGCTCGGTTGTAGCTTGTTCAGCTACTAATTCACTAATGCTTTCGACGCTTGAGTGCTATTATAATGACTCAGATTGTTTCTCCATTCTAATGAGTTCCATTAAAGACTATTATATTTTTAATAATGTACACGAATTACAATTTATTGTTCGTCCTCTTGTTTATAATTCAACATCAAGTCGTTTTCCTCCAAATACATCAATTTCTAAAATAATCAAAAACATGACAGTCGAACAATGGAATCCATCTTATTCATATAATCGATTTTACAATTCATGTGCACCAAGCTTCTGTACTTATTCCAAGCAAATTCGCATAAAAACAATCGTTGAAGTGATCATAGCAATGATATCAATGATCGGTGGTCTTATTTTGGCATTACGACTTATTACACCTCTGCTAGTCACCTTTGTCTTTTCCTTACTCACAAGGACCAATAGCACACAGCAACAAGGTAATTATTAGTCAGACGTTTATTAAAAACAATAAGATTTCATATATATTTGGATATATCCTAAGATGAACTAAGCTAAAATAAAATCTTGATTTGGTAGAAAACTAATTACGCAAACAAATAATTTAACAAAAAAGTAATATTAACTGTTTAAATAATATTTGCAGTGTTAATAGAAGTTATGGTTTTTAGTTAAAAACAGTAGTGTACAACGCATATTTTCATATGAAAGAGTGCACTCATATTCTTTTTATTACTTATAGTATGATGATTCACTGCATCCTGTGAGAAAGATTAAAATTCATTCAGGGGCGTAAGTCAGATGCCAGAGCAGGGAGGGGGTGTAAGGGAGGCGTAAGCCTAGTTTTTCTATTTCAATTGTCAAAAAAAGTGAACTTTCTAGAGGCAGGGGGGCGCAAACCCCTTTTCCTGTTAGTTTTCGGAAGCAGGGGGAGATTATGCGCCCCACGCGCCCCCTCCCCCTATTTACGCCACTGAATCCATTAAGAAATTTTATAATATCAGATTATAAAGATAGTTGAATTTCTAATAATGTCAAAACCAATTCTTGTCGTTTTAGCTACAGTTCATGTCAATAAATGTACCAAAGTGAAAATGATCATACAAAAACTGTTCCGACTTTTGTATACAAAGCTGGTAGATCTGAACATTTTCAAGCTACGAGATTTTGGTAGTAATGTTGACCATTTAACTGCTAAACGTCTTGGTCAATGGGCTACTCGTTTATATATAATTTTATTCTTGGTTACTCTTATTAGTATAATGTTCTATAATATTGGTCAGGAGACATATACAAAAACGTTTGATAAACCTTCTATGAATTGGACCAAGCAGTTATATATACAATATGGGGACGAATTGAAATGTCCATGTTCATCAATTGCATCAACATACGAACGATTTGTTAAAATCAAACCAGTATTTCATGAGGTAAAAATAAACTCATTTTAATCTTATCAAGATAAAACTTTGGAAAGATTATAACTAGAGTAACATAGAACATTTTTGCTGAATATTTTCCTATTTTAAAAACAATACTATACAAGAAAATTGTTTCAATGCACTAATGATTAAGTAGGCATCGAACAGATTGCTGTAGACAAAACAATGTATATTGAGAATGTAGGTAAATGTAGAGCTATTCTATTGACTTTTCTCTTCCACTCATGTCTATCTATACCCATACTCTCGATGTTTCATTATGACAAAATCTATGTATATCGTCAACGAATTATTGATAAATAACCTGAGATTATACAAATATTCGTATATTCACGAGTGTATTGCTAGCTTCACTGCTGAAGATAAGTTATAAAACAAAAAATGATCTTCACAATTCTATTCCATATAAATTCATTAGTAAGATTTTGTGGAAAATTTGCAGTATCTTGAGGGTGTGAGTGTGATTATCTAGACTCTTAATACACACGCATGCCCCATAGCTATTTTGCTTAAAAGGGTTTTTCTGAAAACATTATTAATTTTTAAACAATTATTGAAACTAGATTTTAGTCGTTTTTTTTTCTTTTTCAATGATTATAGATTTGTTCAAGTCCATTTGCTTCAGAAGAAGGACGAGCCAATCTTACAGCTAATCTTATTTATTATTTTTCATTTTATTCACTGAAAGATTATCGCCGTTTTCTTTCTGCTCATTTACAATTTCTTCAAGGATTATGTGAACTTTCTAATCAAGCAACAAACATTTCTATTCAAGGATTTCTCTCCTCACTATTTTCTACTACTGAAATTTTATCAGAGGAAAATTTTCATACACTACTCAATTCGATAATCAAACAAAATGAGTTAAATCCTTCAACAACAATCACTGATCTTCTCTTCGTAATTCGAAATATCTATCATGGAAATGCCATTATATCACTATATGGAACAAACTTTGAATATATTGCTCCTTGGGACGACATAATCGACACTTACCTACCTACACAAGCTTTGATCTATGACGATGAGTGTTCCTGTGGATTGCATCTCAATTGTACAACTCAAGCAACGTTTATTAATATAATTCCTTCAAAGAGCATTTCGATCAAAGGTCTAAAAATCGGTTGTACTCCAAGTGAATCATTTCGTGCTTCAACGCTTGAGTGCTTCTATAATCAATCATGCATAGATCTCGTCCAACAAATTACTAATCAACCAAGTCGAATCAATTTAACGAATTCTTTGAAGTCTCTCTCAACAAATAAGAGTCGATTTTCAATAAATACTACAATAGGTGAACTTATCAATAATCTCTTCATTGAACAATGGAACACAACAATTAATTATACATCGTATTTTGAACGATGTTTACCCTTGTTATGTTCATACACTTATATTCAACAATCCAGTTTTCTCTCTATAATGACTCATTTGCTTACTCTTCAAGGTGGATTAGCAATTTTACTTCGCTGGATTTGTCCGAAAATAGTTCAAATTGTATTTAAAGTGTATCGATATCGAAAAAGACGTATAAACACTATTCAACCTGCTGACTTAGCTGATACTGGAACAATAGAAAACATTAACACAATTACTCAAAGTTCTCCTTCAAATTCAGAAGTAACAACAACGGCTACAACAACTCCGTATGTCTTCTTTAATTTCATTTGCTTGATAATCTACATTAATTCTTCTTTAGACCAAATTCCGTTTTATCAACTCGATATATTCTCAAGATTGCCTTAATATGTGTACTGTTATTATGTGTAATAATAGCTCTCATAATATTCTCTATTGTTATTGCTCAACGAAACAAGAACCAAGGTAAATCGACAAGTATAAGCTTTCTATAGTATCTTATCTAGTATTCTATCTACTTCATTCATGAAATAAGAGGATCATCATTATTTTCAACAAAGAAAATGTTTATCAAATAAAAGATAAAATATAAACTTGACCGTCACTCGAACTGAATTGATTTTAGAAATAGGAATTCATCTCAAAAACTCGGTTGAATAAGATCATACTAGTGGTAACAAATTGAAAATGATGAGTGACATTTTTATTAAAGCATATCAGTCCATGAAGATTTTTTATATTTCTATATAAATGTGCAATTAGAACCTTACTGTATCGACAAGGAATGTAAACGACATTCTCACTTACTTTCATTGTTGAGTGATTTCAAACTGTTAGGGCGACTCTCATAAATCCCTACTAAAGCCAACAGATTTTATAGAATCTATTAAACTTTCGTGAGATTGTGTCAATATAGATATAGTTTTGCTATTTATATAGCAACAGCACATCTCCAGTCATATTATTTTATGTATTTTTGCCATCATAGATCGTTAAATGAACATTTATCAAATATTTCTTTTTAGCTTCTACAATAAGTACGATAACTAGTATCACGAAGAGCTCAATAATAAGTACAGTGAAGACCGTCACAACTACAATAAGTAAGTACATTAAAATTATTTCTGTTTTTTTCTCTTATATTTTCAATAAGCAAAATATACAAACATCTAACTCTTTATGTGGTTATCTCTTTAAATATGTTGCAATAATAAATGAATCGAAACAGTTGAATTATTCAATACTGAAAAGTACAAAAGAAACCCTCGTTTTCTCATCATTTTGTATATATATATATATATTTAATACAATATACAGTTAAATAAATAAAATCAGAGGCTATTGATAGAGAATAGACCATAGAGATTAATTATTACACGGATGCAATAAACGATAGACCCAAAATAGGCGTGTACATCGTTATGCTTTCTTCTAGAGTTTCCTTCTTCAAATGCTTTTCACTTGAAAACTGAATATAATTTATTCAATCATTTCGTTCTTTTTATTTGAATCAGCTTGTCAGTTAAAAATTCAACCAATAACAATCGAAAGACAATGGCTTCTTGAGTCTATAGATGACCACGCTATTGCTGATTTTAACGGTGATGATCGACTCGATATAGCTTTCATGGATTCTGAACGATCGAGCATGAATGTGCTACTTGGGAATGGCAATGCGACTTTTGGAGCTAGAATTATATCTCTAAAAAATCAAACTCATGATTTACGCAAATTATATGTCAGCGATTTTAATAATGATCGTAAACTTGACCTTGCTGCTATCAATCCTAATAAAGACTATATAGCTGTTTTTTTTGGAAACGGTGATGGAAATTTTGAAATAAAAACTAAGCTCGACCTTAGAACCAACTACCGTCCATTAGCAATGACTATAGCGGACTTTAATAACGACAACTACTCCGATATTGCTGTCATAGTTCCTACGTCCAGTAGCATTCATGTGTTCCTAGGCAAGGGTAATGGAGATTTTTTAGAGTACCCGCTATTAGATCTTATGCCAAGAAGTTATCCAGTAAAACTTGTTGTTGCTGATTTTAATTGTGATAATCGTCAAGATATTGCTGTCGTCAGTCAAGTTGCTAAAACTATTGATGTATTCATTGGACGTGGTGATGGACGTTTTGAAATGGAAAAGACGTCTTTTGCTGGAGATGGTGAACATCGACTAATTGATCTGGCTGTCGGTGATTTCAATAAGGATAATATACCAGACGTTATTGTATCCTATCATAGCATAAATCATACTAACGTGATTTTTGGATATGGTAACGGGACTTTAGGTAATAAAAAGAGGTTTACCATAGGAGATTATTCAGAAACTAATCAAATGGTTGTTCGTGATTTCAATAATGATCAATATCTAGATATCGGCTTTGGTAGAGAAGGCAAATCATTAAATGTGTTACTTGGATCTGGGGACGGAAATTTCGAACTACAAACGGCATTTCAAATAAGATTCATCACTGGAAACATTTGGATCGGTACTGGTGACTTTAATGGCGATGGCCACGAAGATATAATCTGCGCAAATGACATGGATCGATTGTATGATGTTCTCTTATTAACATGTGAATGAAAATTTAACTGAGACTTATTATTAGAAAACTCATTTTATTGATACTTCTGCAAAAAAAACGCTGATTCCACAAATAAATAGCTTAACATCAGTTTCTATTCGTTTGAATTTAATTAGAGAACTTATTTTTTGTTTTTTACACATATACTTAACATTTTACATTGCAAAGAGCATATAAAAAGTACAACACAATAAAGTAGTATCTTTTATAAGAAACTTTTCTGTACCTTCTGCTTTTTATGTTCTTATTTTATTTGTTTTCTAATATACTTCTGTAATGAATTTTATTACATGTTCAATTATTTAAGCTACTTATTTATTAATAATTTCACACTATCGCGCAATCATTAGATTTCTTTCATATTTTTGAATAAATCATCTATGGATATTTGCTACTGATTGTGAATTTTTTATTTTGTACTTTACAATAGAAGGATTTGCACTACTAAACAAGGATCGAACTCATAATTTGCCCATAGTTAGGACTCAGTGAGAGCAGAGAAAGCTGAAAAAAATGACGTGCTAATGCCTTATCTTTCTAGAATTATCATTGTTTTATTGAATTTTTGATTATAATTAAACTATCTAATAAACAACCGTGCAACACAGTTTTGTATCAACATTTTACCCATGGGTAAGTCTCACTGTTATTAGATTGTTGTAAAATTTTCACTGAAAACGTATGAGTCTTTGACGGTAGGTGCAAATGTGTGTTACTTTGTGATTTACTTTTTCTTTTCAACTGTACTTTTCTCTCTCTCTTTCTTTCGTTTCGTCCATCCGTTGAATAGAAAGTATTGTTCTAATTCTTCTTATTGTGTCGATTATCTTAAACAAAGGTGAAGATGTTTCTCGAACGTTTCACTCAAGAATGTAAATATATCTACACTGTAAAACTCGTTCTTTTCTATATGGTATTTTGGATAGAACTGAAGTAAATTACATCGTATTCCATACATACGAATCGACTTATGAGCATGCTAGAATATGTATACCCATGTAAACATGAAACGCAGAATAGACGCGTATAATCGCGTTTCTTATTCAAAATCGCAGTGAGACGCGGTTAGAACTGATTTTTCCTGCGTTTAGACGCTTTTGTATGAACAAACGCGTCCAAACGCAAAAACGAAATAGTTTTATTTTGCGTTTAGACGCGATTATACACGCGATCGCTTATAGACGCAGCTTAAAGAAGTTTCCAATGCGTCTGAACGCGAAGGCCAACCAAATCGCGTTTACAAGCGTTGATAAAGTCTTTTGAAATGCGTTTACAGGCGGTCGCATATGTAAACGCGTATGCACGCATGTACAGAACATCGTCGAACGCGTTTGAACGCGGTTGTAACTTAAACTGCGTTAACACGCAGTTGATAAAGGCTGTTGAAATGCGTTTGCATGCAATCGTATATCTGATCGCGTCTATACGCAGGTATACAAAATATTCAAACG
>CAJNOI010000014.1:474571-486877 GCA_905250115.1 Adineta steineri | reverse complement strand
TTATGTAATTCATTACGTATTTATTGGCTTGTTAAATTTATATTTCTTACTTGGTTTTACATATCTGGTGCCGCTAAAACTAATAAACTTATTCAACTTGATGGTATTCTCAAGGATCTTGAAGAAAGTAAGTATAGTAGCAATATTTCGATTTTTGATCCTATAGTTAATTATAAGTCGCTCTGTATTTACCACAGAAACAGACTTCCTCTATTGTCTCTGTCTGTCTTATACATCATGGGTTTTTGTAAATATATTTACATTATAGAACAAGAAGTCGAAAAACAAGAAGAAGAAGAAGAAGAAGAAAATCAAAATGTAGAAGACGTCGAAAAACAGCAAGAAGAAGAAGAAGAAGAAAAAGAGGAAGAAGAGGAAGAACAAAAATCGGCCGACGACGAACCAACTGTCGAACTTACTCTAGAACAAAGTATTGCTCAAAATGGTGATTCTTCGACGCTAGACTTACAAATGAGAGGATTAACTAATGAAGACATGAAAATTATTGGGAATACATTAAAAAACAGCAAGGTAAGACAATATAAATTTATTATTAGGAATTATCAAATGAAGAATTGCAGATATATAATTAATCTATTACTTTCCATCGTTTTTCCAATTAACTCATATTTCCATATGATTGACTAAGTTGCCTGTTTAATTATTGTTCTTTCTTCCCATTCATAGTAAAAATAACGAGTGCTGCTTAAACAATAGACTGCCTTTTATTTATATGCTACACGCTCCATATCATCTATTCATTTTCTCTTATAGACGGTGACTAAACTCAACCTTGTAGGGAATTCGTTTGAAAGCGAAGGAATTCAATATTTAGCTGATGGTTTAAGAAATAACACAGTACACTTCTGTCTTTTTTTTTTGTTTGTTTCATTTCCATTTCTATTTTTCTTCATAGACACTCACCACACTCGAGTTCGGTAATACTGGTTTTTCAGACGACGCTGCCAAACATCTAGCAGATGTTTTAAAAATTAATACAGTAAGATTTTCTCTTTCTTCGTTTCTCTCATTTTTTATATTTACTTCTCATATAGACACTTACTACAATTGGACTTTTCAATAACAAAATTGGTATTGAAGGTGCACGACATTTAGCTGATGCTTTGAAAAATAATACAGTAAATCTCAGTTTTTTCTTTATATCGCTGATTTCTATTTTCATTTTTCTGTACAGACTCTCAAAACGATCGACCTTGGAATGAATCAAATTCCCATGTCGCTCTTTTTTCAATAAAACCGTCGGTAACCGTCGGTTGTGCTAAGAACCAGCGGTGACCGGTGGTTGAAGCTAGAACCGACGGTTAACCGCAGTTACCGATCGGTTTCGACTAGCGGATTTTAACGATGAAACGATAAACAAAAACAAACAAACTATATGTAGTGATATAAAAAAAATTAGAAATAATCATCAATATGATTAGAATTCTCTTGTTCTACTAGTTTTATCAAGATTTAGAGAAATAAAACTCATATTTTAAAGCTATACTAAGATGTCGCTTTTTTCTTTCTCATTGGATTGATTGAAATTATTTAAGACTTGTTCATTAGATAAAGGACATAATGAATGAATCGATTGTTGAAGATAATTTTTTAAGTTTATAATATCTATGTATATGGTTTCCATTTTTATTTTTTAATTTGTCTTGAAATTTCTTGCACAATTAATTTTATTTTTAGATATCAATATTCCATTCATGTATCAAAAATCGTTTTATTCTCGTCGAGTTGTCAAAGAAAAAGGTAAATATCAATTGTATCAATATTTTTCGTTTTAAATAATAAAATTTATATTTTCAAGATCAATGTCGCATTAAATGGTGATCAATTTGGTGATGAAAATATAATCGTTGACGATTCACCATTTAAATCTACATTAGTGAGTTATATTTAGCAGGTTTTGCTTATGAACTTTTGGCTGTTGTTTTTTTTTAGATTTATGCCAATTCAGAAGGCGTATCTGTGGATCTACTTCAGTTATATGGTGTTCAAACTCATATGGGTAGTTATATTGCACTTGTAATGGATAAGTTATTTACGTTCGAAGAAATAACGACCATTACTAAAGATGAATTTATGAAGGATGAACGACACTTAATTATTAAAGGTAAAACAAAAATCAGTTTTTATCATAGTCATTTCTTAAATATGGTTCTATTTAGAAGCAGTTCGATCAAGATTCAAGCTGAATCATGAAATGTTACGGTCTGAATGGTCAACCTTGCATGAATGCATTCTTCATAAGAGACGCAATGAATTGAAGACAAAAAAAGTAGTACTGGTAATGTAATAGTGCAACCTGCACCACAAGTAGCACTACACGACGATTTTGATGAATTTATTGGTTCATTTGCAAATTAAAAAGCTTCTTGTTAAATATCTTTTTTACTTCTATTTTCTTGTTTCAAGTATTTTTACTTTATTAAAAACATTTATTTCTTAAATATTACATGATTATTGTTATAATATGTAATACTTCTTTATTAACTGTTTTTATCATACCGTCGTAGTTAGAATAGTAGAATATGTACTTGATTAATGTTATTTTATGTTGTAACTCGTGTTTTTGTAGACGCATTCTTCCTGTGTGAAAACATAATGTACGCGTCTTTTTGTTTGTCTCATTGCAAGTTGATTTTGTTGAACATGTGTGATATTAAATAATGATAAGTGATTTTTTATATTTCAATGATTTAAAATGCTCTTTTATTGTTATGCTAGAAATTGATTTTGATGAGATTTAAATAAAGTCTAACTGAAAACTAGATGTGAATTAAAACTTTTACTGTAAACTACATTCGATCGTAACACATCAGTAAGAGCATGAAGAACATCGCCAGTGGAATGCAGTTAACGGCGGTTAACCGCGGTTAACTGCGATAACCGGAACGGTCAAATGGGCGTTCAAGCGGACGGTAAACTGCGGTTAACTGACGGTTTTAAAGCGGTTTGTATGACATGGGTTGGAACAGAAGGAGCTCAGCATTTCAGTGATGCGTTGAAAAATAACACCGTGACCATCATTCTTTTCTCATCTTTCTTATTCTGATCTTCATTTTCTCTCACAGGGACTCACAGAATTCCACATTCAATGCAATGAAATTGGAGACAATGGAGCCAAATACCTGATTGACGCTTTACGAAATAACAAGGTAAACATATCGTTTTTTTTGTCTCTCATGTTTATATTTGTATTGTCTCTTATAGACACTCAAAGTATTAGCTATTTTTGGCAATGAAATCACAGGCGAAGGATTGATACATTTAGCTGATGTACTAAAAGAAAATACAGTGAATATCATTCTCTTTTTATCTATCTCGTTTGTATCTACATTTTTTCATATAGACACTCATCGAACTTAATATTCGCGCCAATCCAATTAGAATGAAAGGGCTACAATATCTTGCGGATGCTTTACAATATAAAACGGTAAACATCTTTGTCTGCACTTTTCTGCATATTTCTTTACACATAGGCACTTATGACACTTGACCTAAGCTCCTGCAATATCTCGGATGAAGGAATTCAATGTTTGGCCAATGGTTTACGAAAAAATACAGTAATTTTTTTCTTTTTTCCATTTTTAGCCTAATTTTTGTCACACAGACAATCACCAACATCGATCTTGGATGGAATGAATTCGGAGACAAAGGATTTCATTATCTATTTGAAGCTTTACGTTATAACACGGTAAATATCATTCTTTCTTTAGTTCATTTTTATTTTTTTTATTCAGACACTCACAACACTCAACTTAGCATCGAATAAAATGGACACCGAAGGCTTCCAAAGTCTTGCCGATTGTTTAAAAGATAATACGGTGAACATCTTTCTTTTTCTATCGTTCTTATCTTGCTCTTCTTTTTTTTGTCACACAGACATTGACTAAACTTCAATCTTATCAGAACGGAATCGATGATAATGGACTTTCATATTTGGTTGATGCTTTAGGAAAAAATAAAGTGAATTTCTTTCTCTCTCCCTCTTCATGTCTCATTCTTTTCCTCACTTTTTACACAGACACTTACCACATTTGAACTCTCAAGTTGTGGAATTTCAACGGATGGAGCTCGTCATTTAGCTGAAATCTTACGAAATAACGCGGTGAGCTATTTTATCAGTATTAATAGTATTACTATCTTTATTTTTCACACAGGGACTCACTACACTTAACATTCAGTATAACTACCAAATATACAGCGAAGGAGCGAAACATCTGGCCGATGCTTTGCGAATTAATAAGGTAAGTTTATGTTCTTTTTTTATTTCTACTTTGTTTCTATTACATAGACGCTCACTACGCTCAACTTTGGAAGCGGTGGAATTGGATATGAAGGAGTCCAACATCTTGCTGACGCATTACGGGATAATACAGTGAGGATCGTGTTTTTTTCTTCTTCTCATATCTTCAATTTTTCAAATAGACACTGACCTCAATTAATCTTGGTGGAAATGGACTTGAATCCAAAGGAGTTCAATATCTGGCTGATGCTTTACGAAATAACAATGTCAGCATTTTTTAATCTTTATTTATATCATCTCTAACGCCATTGATTTGTACAGACACTCATGACACTCGAAATACGATCGAATCAAATTGATGCCAAAGGAGCCCAACAACTGGCTGATGCTTTACAAAGCAACACGGTAAAGTTTTCTTATGTTCACGTTTATCTCTTAGGTTGATATTTATCTTTAACACAGGGACTTACTACACTCGATCTCAATAGTAATAGAATAGAAAACAAAGGAGCTCAATATTTAGCTGATGCTTTACGAAATAACAAGGTAAACTTAGTCTTTCCTTATTTTCTTTGTTTTCATCCTTACTTTTTGACATAGACGCTCACTACACTTGATATCGGAGAAAATGAAATTAAAGGAAAAGGTATCCAGTATCTTGCTGATGCTCTACAAAGCAATACAGTAATATTTTTCTTAATCTATCTGCCATTTTCATCTTTACTTTTTACATAGACATTGACCAAACTCAATCTCTACATGAATCGTATCAGCAGCAAAGTTGCACAGGATGCGATTAAAATGCTGAATAATAATAATAATGGACTGAACGTGGTGATAACGTACTAGTTTCAATGACGGACATTGGATAAAAAAAACTTAAAAATTTAGTTAGAATTTGTAGTTGAAAGTAATTTTAAAAATATATTATTTAATAAAGAATCGAGTTTTCAATCGAACTGTGTCTTAGGAGTAAGGTGAATTCAAAGAGTTCTAGGATCACCTGAGTCCTACCCGAGCTCTCCTCCTGGTTACGTCACTAATATAAAACAGTTGATCATGAATTAAACATTGATTAATCGTATTTTTTTCTTTCACGAACTTTGTTATGCGATTGTTTTTTTGAATTTAGACATAGTTATTATTTAGTTCATCAGATATACACGGGGAAGGGGCTATAATCTACAATGATGCTGCAACTTACAAGGTATATCAGACTTAACAAGATTTTCAACGATATTCGTATTTTCAACCACATTCATATAGTCAAGATATCCAACAAAAACAGCATTAATAAAGAAACTGTAAGAGAACACAAAAAATAGACCCATAGTCATACTTTATTTTCACCATATATATAAATATTTTATTTGTAATTTACACTGCGTATAAATCGATAGAAATGTATTAAATTATCATGCATAACATTTCGAATGCATCTACTTATCTTCATGAGATCAGCGATTCTCTCTGTGAAAAGTTAACATATAATTTATATACATCAGAGATTTTTATTGTTAAAGTGATATATGGAAGAAAATAATGTTGAAAACTATCAATAAATAATATCGCATTATTATATTACTACACTTAAAATCGTTGATAGCAATTATCTATTTTGATTGTTAATTACTGGCATGTTTGAGAAAGATATCTCTACTTTCAGCATTCGTTTAACTAAGCATTTCAATACAATGATATAGTATATGAGAGAGATATATATTTATTATAAAAAATTGTTAAACTATATTAGTAAAAATATGATTGTCTTATTTTTTGTTTTCCATTTATTTTTTTGGTTGAACAGAATCATAACTTTGCATTAAATTTGCATATTGTGGTAAATGATCAGCAAGTACTTTACCAAAACCTTGAACATCATTTCGCCAATCTCGTTGTAATTCACTACCAACTGCAAACCAATTAATTAATTGAGCACCAGCATTTTGCATTCTTAACCATGCACTATCACGTACACTTGTATTAAATGTACCGCTACAATCTGTAACAACAAAGACTTCAAAACCTTCTTCTAATGCTGATAATGTTGGAAATGCAACACATACATCAGTTACAATACCAGCAATAATTAATTGTTTACGACCAGTTGCTTTTACAGCTTTTACAAAATCTTCATTATCCCATGCATTAATTTGTCCTGGTCGAGCAAAATAAGGTGCATCTGGAAACATATTTTTTATTTCTGGTACCATTGGTCCATTTGGACCTTGTTCAAAACTAGTTGTAAGAATAACTGGTAATTTAAAGAATTTTGTAATATCAGCTAATGCTAATAGATTATTTCTAAAATCATCTGGACTATAATCACGTACTAATGAAAGAAGACCAGCTTGATGATCGATAAAAAGTACAGCAGCTTTATCTTTATCCAATCGATTGTATTTAAAAGGCATTGTTTTTTGTTTTGTAATAATCACACTGGTTGATAAATTGTGAAGAGAAGATATTGGTTTGATTTACTGTCTTTACATGTTGAATATATACACATTTGAAATGTATGCATCGATGCTTTCTGCTTGGTAATAATTGATCGTGGGATTAAAACCATGCGCAAGAAGAACAATGAAAAACGCATCGTCATTCTCAATATACGTTTCTATTTTTGTATATATATATATTTTGTAAAGAATAAGTACTGGTATTTTGTTGGCCCATACCTTTACCGCGTGGCTTACAACGAAAGAGTAAAGTAAATAAAAAACGTACTCAGTTTCATATGCACTTGTAGTTCTTTTTTTTACGTAACGGAAATCGTTTGAAATCTAAATGTATTTATTTTTATTAATATTAAAAAATATAACAGACATATATTGAGATATTAAATATGATATCTATACTAAAATCATCAATTTACTCGTTTTTTTAAGTATATTTTTCTACTAATAATGTTAATATGATTTACTCATTAGCTGTTCTGTCACGTTTTATCACACCACAAAATAGGTTCATCCAAGTCCAATGCCTAGAGGTAGTCATTTGAGTCTTTTTGACTATCGTAAACAAAAAATCAAATTTCATCTTATTTTTTTGTTATCATTGAGTAGAATTATTCGTTCTATCACTGGTTCGAAAAAGTCAAAGGATAAAAAAATGTTTTTTGTGAATCATGAGATTGTTAATAAGTACGAGTATTATATTGCTACAGTCGACACGAGAAAAAAAATATCATTGAAGCATAACTGTCGTACATCTATACTGCTGAAAAGAAACAAAAAAATTTAAAATATTATGTTTCATTCAGGTATGGTTACCTTATAGTCATAGACAGCATGGAGAAAAAAAATTTTCTTTCAATCAGAAGATTTTTTTTACATATAATTGTCATGTTCTAAGCACGAAGATATTCTCAAAGAGAATCCTCCGGTGTTTCATATCCGACAAGTTGACACATCTTGAGGGTATGGGTGTACATATACTATTGCTCCTATACCCACACCCTTATCTGCAATAAGTGGAAACAAATTGATTTCTGGATTTCTAACGATTTACTGGAATATATAGATATTTAAACGTGATTAACAATTATCACAAAATAGAAAGTATTATAAATGATTTTCACAACGGAGAAAACATATTTTTAGTTTATTTTAATAACGAATAAATTGTTGTACTCGATTGTTATACGTATCTGCTACATATAAATTTCGTTGAGAATCAAGTATTACTGCACAAGGCTTATATAGAAACGTATCATTAGAACCCGATTGGCCACTTACACCAACAATTGTCGTGCCATTGGTTTGACCAGCGAGAAATAATTGAATACGATGATTATCTCTATCAGCAACATAAAGATTACCCAGAGAATCAAGAGTAACACCAACAGGATAATTAAGAAGTTCTGATGAACTTCCACTAGTTCCAGTACTACTTCCAGCAACAAGAATCCAATTAGTTGCACCTATTACCCAACGAACAATATTATTTGAACCTGCATTAGCAATAATTAAACTGTTAGATGACGAATCAAAATAAAGACCAACAGGATAATTCAGTTGTGTACTTCCTGTTCCCAGACCATTTCCTCCAGCAACGACAGTTCCTGAAGATGCACCTGATAAATAACTCATAACACGACTATTACTCTGATCGACTATATATAAAGTACCAGAACTTGAATCAAGTGCAATACCAAATGGATCAATCAATAGATTATTTGCAGAACCAGTAGAACCTATTATTGAAATTAAATTCTTATGATATATTTCTATATAATTACGTCATTTCTTACCTTGAATACCAGCAACCGTTGTGCCTGAAACTGCACCATTCGACCAATACTGAACGCGATTATTACTTGTATCTGTTATATAGATGCCACCACTTGAATCTAACGCAATTCCACTTGGTTGATAGAATTCCGTAGAATTTGTACCAGCTATTCCACCTGAATCTCCAGCTATTGTTGTTCCAGTTATTGCTCCTACTATCCATTTTTGAATTCGATTATTTTGTTGATCAGCAATATAAAGTGTATTTGATGAATCTAATGCTAAACTAAATGGATGATCAAGTTGATCAGCAGCAGCCGTAGTAACAGAACTTCCAGTACCAGCAACCGTTGTACCTGTTACATTCCAACGATACAAAAATGTTGCTGCTGCAATATAAATAAAATATTTTTCATATATTATGAAAATAGAGAAGTATTTTATATAACACTCTAGAAAACAAAAAACTTACTTGTTGTTGAAGATATACTAGATGTCGGCGTAGCTATATAGAACAGAGAAAATTTTTTAATCAATAACAATCTTTATGAAATATTAAACAACAAACTGATATTTATTATTGATGTGGTTGTATTATTGTTAGTATTTGCATTTGATGATGATGATGTATTGGATTGTAAGGCTAAATAATAATAAATTAAATCATAGAAAAGGATTCCTTTTGTAATTTGCATATAAATCAAAAATTTATTATTTATATAATTGAATTCAAACAATGGTATGATTTATTTATAAAGAAAAAAAAACATACTTTTTATAAGAAGAAATATTACAGCACCAATCAAAAGTAGAATGACAGCCACTACGCCTATTTTGAAAAGTATGCCACCCTTTCGTTGATAAAATGATCGTCTTTATAAAGAAAATAGTCTTTGATAAATTCAAATGTAAAACATACTTTTTAGGTTGTTCAATTATTTTCGATGATTCATCTTTTTTCGTTTGTGAATTATCTTCAGGTTTTGGTAGAACTTGATTTTTTCGTATCGAAATTCTTTTGTTATTATCGATTGATTTCACATCATCATGGCTGACATGTTTAATTTCAGCTCGAGAAGACGTCGTGCTACGACAGAGTGATCGAAGATCATCTCGACTGAGACGTCTAACCTTTGGACGGATTGGATTTTTTGCACTACAGATTGATCGAAGTTCTTCTCGAGTAATCTTCTTATGATCAATACGAGCAGATTTTGGAATTATTCTTACTGGCATAATTATTTTGCGTCTTATTAAATTATTCAGTATGAAGTTATACCTTTATATACGTCTTATATAGTATTGATTTGTTTTCATTCATCAAACAAAAAAAGAAATCTTACATTTATACAGAAAAATTCATTTCTGTATTTTACTCAATAATACAAAAGTTGATTAAAAAAAACGAAAAGAAATGACGATCATGCCATTTTCAAATTGCTTTTTTTCAAACATTACTATAGAAGAAAGTAGGTTAATCTTCAGGGTGGGCGGGTATTCTGCTTATTCATTAGCCACGCTCACATCCACAAGATTCTTCGATTAATATATGTTATATTAAATTAGAAATATTTTTGTTTTCTTTTCTGGATAACATTTTATTCTTATTTATTTAAACAAAAATAGTATTCAATTATCCACGACATCCACTTTGTTGTTGAGCAGTGTTGAATGCCTTCGATCCAAATGCATTGACAACACTAAAAAGAAGGTTTCCATCCACCTTACACGCAACTTGCCGAGTATTAGACCACCATTCGAACCAACCACCAAGTTTACCACACGCGGAATTGAGACATGATTCAAAATTGTTGTCACATCGAGATTGCGTTTGACCGCATGTTTCGTAGCATATATCGTGTGTGTTGCAACATTTGATTAGTACACCTTCGCCAACAGCCTGAAGTAGCCAATTGATGGTTAGACCACCTTCTGCACCACATCCATTCGCTACACGAACCATACGGTTCTTAATTGTTGGATTTCCATACGTTGTTTCGATGCAAATAGCCACTAACATAGCCACGATAAAAATTCCGGTGTTCGAAGGTATTGAAATCATGTTAGCAAAAAAAGACTACTACGATGTAACTAGATGCCATATTGCTTGCTTTTTTATACTATTATTTCAGGACTATCGTTCTTACGCTTTGTATTTACAAATGGCTTACGATAGACTAGAAAGAAATGAAGGGATTGGAGATAAGCATAGTGAAATTGATACTTAACTGTGATTTTCTACGAAATCATCGTAATTACCTGATTATTTCGGTGAAAATATATCATTTGTTGAGACTAACGTAGGCTTTTCGTCGAAAAAGAAAAAAACAATAACAATTATTCGGCTGCAGATGTGAGTAGCTTATCAGAAGCGAAAATTACATATTTTTTTCCGTGAAAAAAATTGAAAATAACCAATGACTAACAAATTCACTGAAAGTAGCTCTTGGAATTCGAATACGACACTTATGATGCTCAGACAAAAGTTGTATGTAATCAACATGAAATGAGACTTTGAAATATTCTTTTAGGTCGGTCATAAATAAACTTTGAAGAAAGAGAAAATGTCGGCTCTCTTTTAAAATCAAATGGATAAAAAATGAAGACGAACACGAAGAACTTAATATAACTGAAATATGTTGAGGGTGTGATGTGAATGAGAATTTGAAAAAAGCACCCACACCCTCAAGATGGTTTAACTGACTTTTGAGCATACAAAGACAAGCTATTTGCGTGAGTCGAAAGATACATGTATCGAAATGATTCTTTATTGGTAAAATTGAATAAGATGATATGGATTATAAAAAAATTAAAACCTGTTATGTAATAGTGTTAATTTGAACTATTCGAAGTTTTTGAATGATCATTACGTTTACTAGAAATGATGGTGTTTGTGTTCATTTCTGTTAATGGCACATATAATTCAGCACTTTTGAGACTACCACTAAAATCGTAGCCACCAAAAGCTAATATGGTTCCATTTGCTAATGCAGTTAGAGCAAATTTCCATCGTTCACCATTCATGCTATCAATACTTGTCCAAGTTTCAACTAATGGATCATACAATTCAACACTACTTAGGTATCTATTCTGACCGTCTCCACCAGCAATCATTACTTTTCCACTTGTCAACACCACTGCGCTGTGATCACACCGTGCAGTTAACAAATCACTAGTAATGTTCCATGTTTCTGTTGATGGATCATATAATTCAGTGGTGTTTATAATCTTGTTACTCTTAAATCCACCAGCAACCAATACTTTTCCATTTGCTAATACCGATGCTGTATGCAAATCCCGTGAAACATGCATACGGTCAGTCAATGTCCAGGTATCCGTTAATGGATCATAGAGCTCAACATCATCGAAACCTGAACCACCAAGAACTAGTACTTTGCCACTCGGTAAGATTGATGCTGTATGACGACTTGAGTGCATGTCACATCTCAGTGATAATATCACTGAGATTTATGTACCTATCTATCTAGCTGGTAAATAGGAAGATAGGTTGATACTCCGATAGATGAGTACACAGACATATCAACAGATAAACAGACAGATGTACACACAGGCAGATAGACCGACACATAGATAGACGCATACAGCACTATACAATTAGGTATATAGGTGGATAGTTCATTATATGGATAGATATATCGAACGATGGTTGTGGATATGGTAAGTTAGATAGATAGATAGGTAGATAACTCTATATATACATGGATAAATCGGTAGTTGTCGATATGGTTAGTTAGATAAATAGATTGGTAGATAACTCTATATATAGATGGATAGATTGGTAGTTGTGGATAT
>CAJNOI010000014.1:457416-474175 GCA_905250115.1 Adineta steineri | reverse complement strand
CTATCTGAACATATCCACAACTATCCACCTATCCACCTATCCATCCATATAATGAACTATCTACCTACCTATCTATCTATCTGAACATATCTACAACTATCCACCTATCCATCCATATATTGAGCTATCTACCTATCTATCTATCTGAACATATCCACAACTATCCACCTATCCATCCATATATTGAGCTATCTACCTATCTATCTAACCATATATTCATCTACCCATCTATCTACTCATATAGTCGTCTATCCATCTTTTTGCCTACCCATGTACCGATCTACCTATGTATCGATCTACACAGCTATCTCCCTGCTAAATATATAGTTAGGTAAATCCCAGTGATAATATCACTGAGATATGACATGTATTGGACGACTTCGTTCCCTTTTCATGCTTCTACTAATTGTCCAATTTCCCGTTAATGGATCATACAATTCAGTACTATTCAAGATCGTATGATTACTAAAGCCACCAGTAACTAATACAGTACCGTTTGCGAATAGGGATGCTGTGTGCTGTTGTCGTATATATGTCATTTTGCCAGTCATTGTCCAAAGTCCTGTTGATGGATCATACAACTCACAACTATTTAGAGGTTCGGTACCGTTTCCTTGTCCACCAGTGATTAATACTTTTCCATTTGGTAATACGGATACTGTGTGATCACATCGTCCATAATTCATACTACCAGTAGTTGTCCAAAGTCCTGTTGATGGATCATATAGCTCAGTACTGGCTAGAGAAACTTCATTATTACATCCGCCAGGTACTAAAACTTTGCCATTTGATAGCAACACTCCTGTAGGTAACAGTCGTCCATCATTCATGCTACCAGTTGGTTTCCAACTTCCTATAACTGAATCATATATTTCAACAGTATCTAGAATACCAATATCATTATTAAATCCACCGATAACTAATACTTTTCCATTTGTTAATACTGATGCTGTATGATCGTATCGTCCATCATTCATACTACCAACATTTGTCCAGATTCCAGTCGATACATCAAACATTTCAGTGCTATCTAGAGAACCGATACCACTTGCTAATCCACCAGTCACCAGAAGTTTTCCATTTATTAATAGAGATGATGTATGGTCGGATCGTATTTGATTCATTCTACTAGTCATTGACCAGGTTCCTGTTAGGTGATTGAACAATTCAGCACCACTTGAATCACCACTATCTACACTGGTGCCAACAACTAAAAATTCTCCATTCCTTAATATAGATGCTGTTGGGCGAATTCGTGTATAAGTCATACTAGTAGCAGTTGTCCATCTTGTTGCTTGATGATACCATTCAGCATTAGTTATATAACTACTATCATTATATCCACCAAAAGCAAAGACAACTCCATTTGAAAATGCGGATACAGCATGCGCTGATCGTCTATCGTGCATGCTACTAATCACTGTCCATATTCCTGTTGACGGATCATATAACTCAGTACTATTGAGACTACCATTGGCATTCATTCCGCCCATAATTAACACTTTTCCATTTGGTAATAATGATGCTCGGTGTTTTTGTCGTGGATAATTCATACTACCCGTCAATATCCACATTTCTGTTGATGGATCAAAAAATTCAGCACTATTTAAAGCATCACTTAAATTATTACGTCCGCCAGTAACTAACACTTTTCCATTTAATAATATCGATGCTGTATGATCGCACCGTTCATTATTCATGTGACCAGTCATTGTCCAAGTCTCCGTTGAAGCATTATAGATTTCAGAACTATTGAGAAAGCCATCATGACTAATTCCACCAACAGCTAACACTCGATCATTTTTTAGTACAGATGTTGTATGTGCCTGTCGTGCATTGTTCATTTTACCAGTATAAGACCATACTAAATAAAAACATTACAGTTTAGTCATTCTGTTTATAACTTTTGTATTAATGCCTTTATAGTTAGTAAGCTAGTTTTTTCTCGAAAAAAATGTATAAAATCATCTAACAATATTTTGTAGGTAACTAAAAATTATATTGAGCAATTTAGTGATCCTATTCCACGTTATTTCATGTCCTATTAGCAAGGTTATCGTCAAGTTTGGCATAAAATATACTCGATACTTGTTCAGATAACATTTATCTAACACTGATAATGAACATATCATCGATCAGAATGATGTGCTTTTACGCTGGTGAGATATTTTACTTCTGGAAATTATTTTATTCGAAAGTAGAGGTTATGAAGGTTAATGACCGTTATTTAAAAGCTTACCTGATTGTTGAGTTGTAGTTGTTGTTGTTAACGTTGATGTCGAAGTTGTCTGTGAAGATGTGGATGTTGTTGTTGTTTCAGACGATGATGATGCAGTGACTGTAGTAGTGTTCGATTTCTTTGGTGTTGTAAAAACGAATAACCACAACAGCGAGAAAATAACTACCAAGATTATTAAAAATATAAGGAAGAACAAGGCAATATTAAACAAGCGATGATGCCACCATGCAGATGATCGATAATTTTCAACATCAAATTCAGAATAATTTGGTTTTTTTTTCATAGTATATTCTACTAAAAATTCAGTTAAATAAAAAAGCCTGTTTTTATTTAAAATTACCTTTAAGATATATAAATATCTCTAACAGTGTCACTCAAAACACAAAAGATAAATAATATTGTATGGTATGTCATGAATACAGCTATGCTTTAAATTTTACAGGTGAGTATGATTATACACAACGATGTTTTACTTATCAGTTGTTTGATATCGAATAAAGCCCGTATAAAAATCCTTTTTTTTTATATTCATCTTATACTATAGCTCAAGAAATTTTCTTTGTTGTTATATGTTATAGATACCTCTTGTTTGTTGATGTTTTTACTTGAAGGAATACTTATTTAAATGAGTTCATTACAAAGCGAGTGAAATATTTTAACTATTGCTAGAATTATAAATAAGATATTCTAGTGAAAGTATTTTTATCAAATAGTAACCATAATTTTGCGTATAATTTCTCTAGGGGTAGGTATGAGTGTGCGTGTTGTGGTTGCGGGTACTATCTTCTTTGTTCTCATTCACACCCACACCCACACTCATACCCAATTTTGTAATGGGAATGAAGAAATAAAGCATTCTTGCAAGTAAAAGACCAACATTTACAAAGCAATTAAACTTTATAGCAAATTCTTTGCTGTTTTCTAATTGTTTCTTTCATTTAGAAAACAAAAAAATAATATTCTGAAAAATACGCAAGACATTGTTATTAGAAACACATGTTTCTATTGCTTTAATATTAATTAAAATTGTCCATGTCAATTCTAATTTTGTTTATTTTAGAGATTAGTTGTACATTATATCATATTCTAACCAACACTCAATCCTTCAAAATGTAGAATAGCTTTGAATTTTTGAAGGCTGTTTTATGTAACAATGCACATCATCAAAGAAAAAAGAGAAAATTATATATTACAAAAAGTCCATTAAAAATAAATGTTTGTGTCATAAGGAATAAGTTTCTATTAAATGTAGAGAACTTCAACAAAAATTCTTATCGTACTTAGAAGTTAATAATTATTAACTACTGTTACTTTGTTAAGTGCGAATCTACATCAATCTCTACATCTACACTCTGAATGATATATTTTTAGTATTTACCAAATGATTAATCATGTTCGAATAGATTGTACGTTTTTTGCAAAAACTATTTTTTCAGTCGTACAAACATAGCGAGAAAATGCTAATAAGCAAATTTTTTCTTTGCTGTTCATTTTATATATTTTCTGCCATAATTATTTAATAGATAGAAAATACATATGAAAAATCATGTTTACATTTCTATGTATTAGGATTGTGACATCCTTTGAATATATGAACATGCATTACTAATTTCGGAAGCATAATACATAATATTAAAGATCCAATAGAAAGAGAAAGCCACGTTACACGATAGATAATCGGATCCAATTTGTTTTGAGATATCCAAAAGATAATTAGATAGATAATAGTTGGTATATTCATTACACTAAGTATAAAAATCATTATTATAATACGATGAATTACTTTCACATCTCGTCTATTACGTAAAAAGGGTAATTGCTTAGATGAACGCTGTCGTATTGTTCGAACAATTTTAACATAACATGCAGAAATAATTATAATCGGTATCCAAACTTCTGCAACAGAAGCGTATACAACTGCTGAAAATTTTTCAAATTGTACACCACAATACATTTCATTTGGAAGTAAAAGATGAATACCATTTAGACGAGTCAATAGAGGTATAACAATAGCAAATGCGATTAACCATTGAATTGGAATAAATAGAAAAAGATAAATTTTAATATGATTAATCCATGAATTCATCGGATAAACGACACGTATAAAACGAAAAAATACTTGTAAAGAATAACTCCAAAAGACACTACAAATAACAGAAAAGAATATAAAACCACAAAGACGACATTCCAATGAATCGAATTTCCATCGAAATAAACTCATATTAAAATCATGACATATCGTCGATAGATTAACATGTATAAATAACACGATAAACATTGATATAAATGCACATAATGTATTCAATGTTAAATACAATGAAATACGTTCACTCTGTCCTATATACATAGTTACTAATCGATAGATAATGAGAAAGACAAGAATTAAACTTATAATAAATGCAAATAAAACAATAATAGCTGATATAATATTGATTGATATAGCTACAATTGTTGTTGATATTGTTGAATTTAGCATTGGAAATAATATACTATTGTACTTTAATATCGTGAGAAATAAGTAAAGGTGGACATCAAATACTTTTGATATTCTGAAAAGAAAAAAAATTAATTCCAATGTATTTTATAGTTAGTGTTACTCAAAGGTATATTCTTGTCACTTTGAAAAATCTTATAAAAAAAATAGATTTATTGTTAATTTGACAATCAACTTACTATTATTTTTCTTCAAGGGTTCTTATATTAATCTCTTCGATTACTGTTTTATCATTAAAGAAAATGTGATAAAGTACAGAACAAAGTTCTTCTTTTATGAATATCTGTCCAAAAAAAACAAAGAGTCAATTAATCGACAAACTTACATCTACTAAAACATGATATACATATAAGTATTATACAAGAATTACTCAAATTTAGTATAGATAATAATGTTAATGAAGAACGTAAGTAGTGATACTCTTGCAAGAATGAAAGAAATAATAATTGAAGTAGAGACAAGTAGAACGACGTATTTCTTTTCTTTATTGAGATCTTGATAGTGTCAACAGATTGAATAGTAATTTTTATTTCTTATAAAATTCATACGATAAAATAAAGACACAAAGCAATTAGTCAGTAAAATGACATCTGTCAGTACTTTCAATTCAGAATGACAACATCATTAATATTAATATTCTTTTTTTTCATTTATGTCATGTTTACAAGAGAAAAATCAATTGAACACGTGTTTATCTGTTTCACACAAGAAAAATTTAACAAAAGGTTAACCAATACTTGAAACATGTTTCTAATCAAGCTAGAATAGACACCGTTACATGTTATCTTTTTTGAATATCATCTGGACTGAAGTAGAGTGCTTAGTGCAGAGAGGTATTCACAATAAAAAGTCTTCCTGGTGAACACGACAAAAATGTAATTATGTATGATTGCCTGTTAGAATCGTCGTTATTCGATCTTTTTTTTGAAAGAAGAATATTGTGGTTTTGATGAATACAGAATGAACAATTTGTAATGTTACTGTTGCTATCGAACACTATTAGCAATATTTCACACTGATATATTATCGACAATGACCAGCAACTATGATCGCCAGATCTCGTTATTATATAAACTGTTTGTCTATCTTCACATTCTTTTTTATCATTACTGTTTAAAATAAAATAATACACCTAATTGTGCATAACACTAAGGCAGATATCGGTATACCTTTAGAAAGAAAAAATGAAAAGAAGCGGATGGTCCACTTAAAAATATAATAACGCCTGCTAAATCTTCAATATATCGCTTGATGCTTTATCCTTTCTTTAATTACATATTTTTTTTTGTATTTATCAGAGGGTGGATCACAACGATTAGAAGTAATGGAAAGAATATTAAATTTCAATTATATTGACTTAAGATACCATCGATATTTTAGAAATAAAAACACACACTGTTTCATTATATTCTCTTATTTTAAAATCAACTATGAATACAATCAACATTCATTGCTATATTGTTTTCATTATTCTCAGGTAAATAATTATTTATTTTTACTCTTCATTTTGTTAACATTAATCGATTTCATATTTTAGTATTACAGGTTTGATTTCTATTCTATTCTATAGATGTTTATATGTATTAGTTCAACACTTTCATAGTTCAAATACAATCTCAAATATGCGAGAAAACTGCTCAGTATGGCCAGTGTTCGACAAACAATGCTTGCGGCTGTTTTCATATGTTAGGTGCTGATGACGGTGTTGGTATTTGTGGTTTCCTCTGGCCCACATGCTCTCGTCTTGTACCATGTAGTTCCTCAGACAACTTGTCCTGGGCTGCGATTCGACCTATTTTTCCTATAAATCCTATATTTTTGACGAATCCTCTAATTTGTCCTATATTTCGACTGCTTTTCCTATTTTACCTATATTTTATCGAAAAACAGAGAAATATAACTGATTTTATAAAAATATGAGAAAATAAAAGATTATTCAAAGAGTATTAGCCGAATTTTACACCGACAAGCTAGTGAGTACTGAGAAAGTCAGTCTTTATACATTAAAAAAAAGATCGAATATATATATATATATATATGCGCATGTAGAGACGCTGTCAATTAATACACGTAAGACGGCGATATCTATTGTACGTAATATTATTTGTATTTTCACATCTTCGACGAATTTGCTAAGAAATTATTTAATTAAATCTTCTACAGATCCAAAAGTCAAAAGAATAAAACTAATGTATAGAAAATAATCATATGTTCTGCGAACCTTTTTTCGCAGTTTCACGTATGTACAAATGTGCGTATTTTTGTGATAAGTTTTAGCAGATAGATGCAACATGTATAAAGGGAGTGATAAAAAAATCATCACTTTTTACTCACGCTAGAAATGTCATAATACGAAAGTCCCTATTACCTAGCTCACAAATCCGGTATCTATTCGTCTAAGTCTGATCCTTTTTTTTTTGGTGTTTCCCGAAGGGCGATACCTGGCTCTCAGTACTAGACTCAGGTACCCCTCATAGAAATCGCTGAAAAAAGGAGCAGATCTAGATAAGCGGATGTCAGAATCGTGATCCAGGTGACAAGGACTTTCCTATTATGACATTTCTAACGTGAGTAAAAATTCATGATTTTCGAACATCCTCCCATGTAAATATTTTTTGTATAAAAACGCGTCTCAACTTCGGTTAAATCGCGTCTGAATTGCAGCAAGAGGAACGCGTCTGTACGCAGCGTGGATGAAACAATCCTTGCGTTTAGACGCGATTAAGAAGTAAATGCGTTTAGATGCATCTACTTAAAGGCTGTGGTCAGACGCGGTTAGAAATAAAATCGCGTCCAAACGCATCAAATGTTTCACTGACGACGCAGTTCGATTTTGAAACGATGCTAGACGCGGTTCGAACATAAACTGTGATAATAAATGAAACTGCGTCTAGACGCACCGATTGTTTCACTGAGGACGCAACTCTAAATCAAAACGATACGAAACGCAACTGAAACAAAACTGCGGTTAGTTGCGGTTAGGAATAAAATTGCGTTTAGACGCGATCTCAAATCAAATGACGTCTAGATGCTATTAGACAAACAAACGCAACTGAACGCGAGTTGAAATACGATCGCGTCTAGACGCGTTTAGCTGGATTTTAAAATTGAAAAAGAACATCACAATCCGTCTCAGGTTTGATCTGAGTCGCCATCAATATCCCCTAACGATGGTCTTTACCTCATTATAGGCCAACGGAGTGTTATTGCATTGATTTATCTAGAATTATATAAATGATATAAGCGAGAATAGAACAAGTGAACAAGCGAGAATAGAACAAGCGAACAAGCGATTAACAAGCGAGCATACATACCGTTCAGCCACATGTGACTACAATCGTTGTCATATAAATGATGAACTGTATGTGAATGGAAAATTCATATATATGTGAATGCATGTATTATTTCAATAGTCTTGACATAAATATTTTTTTTAAGTATTAATATTTCTATTTTCGTATATAAAATTAGCTTGAGTAAAAAATAATCTTATACAATTTTTTTTCGAATTTTTCAAATTTTGTTTTGCTCAAACCATTTTCGTTGTATTTTTTTTTCTATAAAACAAATTTTTTTTATAACTTTAAATGGCATCAATATATCAAAATTTATTATTTAAATATAATATTTTATTAAATAATATGCTTCTTTTTTTATTTCCTTTTTGTCATCAAATGTAAATATTAGAAATAATTTTTCAATATGCTTAAAATTAAAATCCATCAATTAAATTAGATATTTCGAAATTATTTCGACAAATTTTAATCAAAATCAAAGAATAATATACGAAGAGATTGATATTGATTCTACTCAATGTGATATTCATTTATTCATAATACTTGATGATAGGAACATTCAGTATTGTTTATAGACTCTCTATTTAAAAACAATTGTTATAATTTGATCTATTAGAAACATGTATTTCTTTGATATTTTTAATTCTTTTTTTTCTTTCTTCATCTGTATTCAAATAAAGAGATTCATATTCGAATGATATTCTTGATCAAAATATATTCTAATATAATTAATAATGAAACAAAATTTATGAAAATTAAAAGAAAATTCTCTTATACATAATTTTGATTAATTTTATAAAAAAATCAAGAAAGTCCATGAAAGATATCAAGCCATAACAACGCCACCTATAAAAAAATTCTAGAATTTTCTTATATACGATTATGATATTTAGAAAGTCTTGTAATAATCTTTCGTGATATTGATCATAAACAAGATAAAAAGATTTTCCTTTATCTAATAAATAAAAAATCCTCTAGTTTAAATCTATTGGTTTCTTTGTATTTTCAGTTTAGAACGTTTTTTTTAACGAGCATAGATAAAAGATAATCAAGATTAACACACAATTTTATGAAAAATCTCATTTTAGTATTGGTTATTTGATAGTTAATAAGTGAAATCATTATTTAAGATGAATGTAAAAGATTTTTTTAAATATTTAAAATTGAAATACTTGGATTATTAATTTTTCTGTTCATTTATTTCCAGATGGAACGACAGCAATGCCGACGAAATTCTACATCAAGTGTTCATTCACAATCAAATTATTCAAGTGTCAATATCCAATGTGAGGAAGAACATACTCATGCTCTTATTCGACGAGAAAAAGATAAAAAAGTTGTTCTTGTTTCATTGGATTATTTTGTTAATTTTGGTAAAACCATTAAAGTAAATGAAACTGCTACATACAAACCAAACGCCGATTCTCGTAAATCAGAGAGAGGGAAAGTATTACTCTTTGGTTAGTTTCTAATTATTCAATATTTTTATATAATAATTTATTGTTTGTCTTGTTTAAGGAAGTGAAGATTTATGTGTTGAGCAACTTCAGGTATTAGAAGAAGAAATTGTTGAAGAAGAGGAATTACTAGAAAAACCAACAGGTATATATTTTAGATTTTTATTTTTTTTTGTTTTCTTTCATAATAAAAAAAAAGTTCGAATTTTTTGTTAGTTGTTGCCTTGTAATTAAAAGATATTTTTTGTTTGTTCTATGCAGAAAAAATAAGCGTATTATCAGCAAATTCAAATAATATTAATCATGATAAACGTATCATGAATACAAATAAGAAATCAAGTAAGACTTCTAGTATCTGAGTTATATTAAATTATAATTTATAACTCTTTTTTTATAGCAAATCAAGTTCACAAAAAAGATAATAAAGAAAACTACGTTATGAATGATTCAACAACATCAAAACGTTCATCAAAATCAATTGGTAGGTTTTCTTTACCAATTTTTTGAATTAAAAATACTAATAAAAAGACCTATTATTACTAGTTTAATAAAAATATTTCGTAGATAAACTTTACCATTTAGTATGAGAAAGATGACTAGTATTAACGAACAAAGCTGTTTCATTGTTTTAAAGATGAATTGATTTTTATCAATATATTTCGATTTTACTTTTAATACTAATTATATTTCCATTTAGAAATTGATGATAAATCAAAAACAGATCCATCAAAGAAGATAAACTCAGCTAGTAGTATAACTATCGTTAAATCATCAACAGGTCACGTGAAAAAGACAATGCAAGTCAAACGAAAATTATTTCATGATAATGCAGCCTTCGGAACAAATGAAGACTTTTTCGAAGGTGAGAAAAATATTTATTCATTAAGCCATTGTTTAATCTATCTTTGTACGATATTTAACTTAAAGTAAAGTTATGATATAAAGTTTGATACATCATTATTTCATAAAAACAGATTATTAAATAATCTGTATGGATATTCATCTCATTGAGAGACTTCTAATGACGATATTCTTGATGAACAGTTCCAACGTATACTAATAATTTTCTCATATCTTTTGTTTATAATACATGGATTTTTGCATATAAAATCTTACATATGTCCATTAATTAACTTTTTATTTTAGATGAAGTTGGTGAAATTCAAAGTTATTCTACAAAACCAAAATCAAATAATAATGTTCTTCCTGGTGAATCACCTATAGAAGAAACGCTACCTATTATCAATCGTCAAATTTCTAATAAAACGTCAACATCAATTGCTTCATTAAGTCAAAAACAATCATTATCAGTTTCGACACCAACTAATAATTTAAGTGGTAAATTTTATTTTTTATTTATTACATTATCATGAACTATGTTTATTTAGATTCAAGCGATTCAAGTGATGGCGAAGAACTTGATGAGAAAAAAATTACCGATTTTGTTTCAAAATCAAAGTATAATAAATTGCAACGGAAGTTGCAAAAAAAGGATAATAAAATCCTTGCATTAGAAAAAAAGTTAATATACTATCAGAAAAACTATATGCGTAAGTACGAAATTAATTATAAATATCTATTTATTCCCGTACTATTTACCGGAGTTATTTAAGATTGATATATTTGTATTTAAAAAAAAATTTATTAGTTAGAAATAAAGAAATGACTGTCGATTTTTGAAAGAATATTTACTTTAATATTCATTTGTTTCTAGCTATGCCTGGTGCTGTTGTTCGTTCTTGGTTCATCACAACAGCAAAACAGTACTTTACTTCTGATTTAAATCCAACAGATATATATCAGCATGCTAAACGTTTAAATCTCGATCCGAACACACTTCTTAGTTGCATAGAAACAACTGGTACTCACACAACTCGAACAATCATCTCAAAGTTATTTTCGGAAGAAGCAATGGCACAAAAATCTGGACCTATTGCTGTTTCTAAAGATTTACGAAAAAAAATACGTGGTAAATATCATTGTTATCGATACAGAGTTGATTTAATATTTAAAAAACTAAATGATTCATTCGAATATTTTAAACTGATTCAAATTTCAAATAATAAGAAAATAATGAGCTTCTAGTTGATTTATATACTTTACAGTTTTCCATGAATTTTGGAGTGTAATACAGAGTAATTAATTATTTTTATATGAATGTTAGTCACATCAATTTTTTTGTATAACTGAAGGTTTGTGCTTTATTAAAGTTTTATTATTCCTTTAGACTTTGTTGAATCTCACCATGGTCCAATTATTGATCATCAATTTCATGAAGCAATAAACGGCTCATTTCGTCAAGCAAAAAAAGCTGCAAATGGTGCCAAGAAAGATACAACGGAATTATCTACAAAGAAAAAACAAATTAGTTCTGGTCAATTAACAATTGACAAGATGATCTTGTCAAAGCAATCAACATCAGATGTTGCAAATAAAACAACAACATCTAAAAATACAATGTCAATTAATTCTGATGATAGTGATGATTAATCATGCAAGAGATACATGAGTAGATGTCTTATTTTTTTTAAACTTCTATTAATCAAGGATATATATTCATATAAAGAGAGGAGCTTATTCAATTAGTATAGTTTTATTATTTTTACGTTATTCTAGATGACTTCTAGATCAACAATTTGGCGTCGTCGACAACGTATTAAAGATATTTTCAAAGAGAAAACATCAATAATTGATGTATCAACAAATTCTACTGATGATAAGTATGTTAACCAATAATTTATTAATTTTTACTTGAATTGAACTTTTTTTTTATCGATATGTAGATTAAATCATTCGTTTTGTGTAGATGACAATCTTTCAAGTCAAACACAATCAGATCAACATGTTGATAATAATCGCTATGAACAACCTTCTTCTTGTTCTTCTATCAGTTTTGAAGATTTCATGGCATCAATTGGAATGAATGAAGAAGAACATATATTTGGTGGTACCCAATTAGATCCAAACGCTGAAGATGAAGAGAAAATAGAAGAAAACCAATTTTTCGATCTGTACGCATTTTGTTGTTGTCATTTATAGAATCGATAATTCTTTGAGTAATTTTATTTGAAATAAAATAGTAAATGAAATTTTCATATAGTGAAAACATTCTTATCAATATCAAGTGTTAATTGATAGTATACTTCAATGAAAAATAAATATTATATTATATAAAATAAGAAATAATTTAAAATAGCGTAATATTGTCAATAATTATTAATCATTAACTTATCTACTATTAATTGTGATTTAAATTGAACATAGCCGAATATTGTAAACTCATAGAAATCTAAAATACAAGTTTTTATAACAATGTATTTATTCGAAGATTCCATCGATCTTCTCCTCTATGATTTCTTTTATCTTTCTTTTTTATTATTAGATCTGCTGATCCATCGATTCGAGAAGTTGCTGCTGTTCTTAGTTTACTCAAGATTCGACATAAATTATCAAATCGTTGTTTAGATGATTTGTGTCATTTAATGCAATTGTTGAAGGCACAAAATGTTCCAAAAAGTTCAGCGCATATAAAACGTATTCTTTTACCATTAGCAACAATTGATAATGTATCACCATCTTATTTTTGTGCTAAATGTAATAAGTTATCAACTAACGAAACAAATTGTTCCAATATCAACTGTTCTGAAAATAATGGATTTACTACAAAGGCACCTGTTTTCGTTCGAATGCCTTTAAAAACTCAAATAAAAAATGTATTAGCACGTTTTTCATCACAATATTTTCAACAATATACTAATTCTTTATTAACAAATTCATCAAATATTACTCAAGGTTTATTATATAAGAAAATTGTACAACAAGAAGGTGATAATTTTATTTCGTTAATAATGAATGTAGATGGCATAGAAATTTCAAAAAGTTCAAGATCTTCATTATGGGTAATTACATTTGTAATTAACGAATTAAGACGCACCGAAAGATTTCAAATGGAAAATATTCTTGTCGGTGGAATTGGAGCTGGTTTGTCGAAACCTTCAAGAGAAGAAATGGCTGCATATTTACAGCCAATAATTGATGAATTATTAAGTTTACAAAATGAATGTCGCTTTAAAATGAGTGATGGACATTATTTATTTTTGAAAGTATTTTTAATAGCTGGTTCATTAGATAAGCCCGCACAAGTATTAGTGCAGAATATTACTGAAATTAATGGTGCATACGGTTGTGGCAAATGTTTAATGAAAGGTATAATTCATATAATAAGTCCGAATAAATAGATTCGTATAAGAAATATAAATAATATAGATAAACTTATCGTATTAGTTTACATGTTTTCATTTTGAAAATAAAGTTATATTTATAACTATCAACTAAAAATTGATAGACATCTGATTTTTATTATTATTTACAAAAATTATTAAAAGTATTTTCTTTTATTTTTCAGGAATTACAGTACCAGTTAAACCTGATAGTAAAAAAAGAATTCGAGTATTTTCACTTCGAAAAAATGATATCCAACCTAAGTTGCGAACCAATTTTACTTATGATATTAAAATGGCTATCCCAGAAAGATTTCGACCAAAAGAAAAAAAATCTCGTCGTGATTACATGTGTGGATACATGGGAGAATGTCGTCTACGTGATTTACTTTACTTTGACGTTGGACGGTGTTTTGTATTCGATACTCTACACAATCTCTATAGGGGTTCATTTGTGAGTATTAAATATGTTATCTATAATTGATTAAACAAATTATTGTATAATAGCTGATTAATATATCAGCACTCTTCTTTTGAATTTCCAATTAGTAAATTTTTAAATAGAAATTTTTAAAAGAAAAAACAGGTCTATCTCATGATATAGTATATGGTTCTTATGATGAATTTCGTGAATTGAGTGTATTTTTTTAAATTTAATCTCAAAATATTTGTTAGTTAAAATAAAAATAATTTTCTTTTGTTTTAATGTTTTAGAGTAGATTTCTTGATCTATGGTTTGATTCAAAACATCATCGTGAACCATGGTGCTTGAGATCAAAAATGAAGCTTATAGATCTTTCTTTATCTACACATAAATATCCATCAACAACATATCGTTTACCTAGGACAATTTTAAAGTATTATCAGTTTAAAGCAAATGAACTAAGATGTATTCTTTTATTTGGTTTTTCACCATTTTGTATGTATTTACCAAAAAAATATGGTCGTCATTTTCTATTACTTGTTCTTATTGCTCATCTTTGTGAATCAAAAATTATTACTTCAGAACAATTATCACAAATTAAATTGTTAACAAACGAATTTATTTATCAATTTCCATTACTTTATGGTGATCGACAAAATGTTATATCGATTCATTCGATTATGCATTTAAGTGAATCAGTTAGAGATTTTGGTGGTGTTTACAATTATTCTACTTTCAATTTTGAAAGCTACCTAGGTTAGTTAGATCAACAGATATAGGAAAACATCGGTTAAATAATTCATAATAATGGAGAAGTGTATAGATTGCTCCAGAATAACTAGGAATCTAGTATATTTATTTTATTTGCTATTAAAACAACAGGTACATTCCATACATTTGGAGATATGAGGCTTTTAATTAAGCTTATTTAAAATAATTCAAAAATGATGTCATTTCACATGTCTTTTAAAATTAATTTTAAAAATATTTCGTCGTTTAATATTTCCATAGATAAATTGAAAATAAAATTTCAGTCTAGTCACTTCTATTTGAGAAAAACAGTATGTTTATTGAGTTTTTTCTATTAATCGTATATTAGAAAAGTAAAATCTTTATATTTTATTTATTATTTCAGGTACATTAAGAGCAACTATTCATTCAACTCGTCGACATGCTTTGGAAGTACAATCGAATGTTAACCTTCTTCGTTTATCTTGTATATGTGTTAATGAACCAACATTTAACTTTCAACTAAGTGGTTTTATTAATTCTGCTCTACCAAACATACGAAATAATAATCCATTTAAATTTCATCAACCTATTCAATTAAAGGAAATTGATCGTGATAAAGGTCGAAATAATGATATTCATGATGTACTCGGCAACGATATAAAATTATATAATACTTTTATTTTTAATGGTATTCGTTTCACCGTTGCTACACATCAAAATAATGGACAAAAAGATGATTCATGTGTGTTATATAAATTAGTTAACAAGATTCGAATTGGATTTATTATTTCTATCATACAAAAATCTGTAGATGAAAATGATTGTATTGTACAAATTCGTGATGTACCAATTAATAGATATATGTCTATTAATATAAATAACACTCAAATAACTTGTTCAACTATAATGTTTGGCAATGCTGAACAAAACAATAGTATTTTTTTTGTACGACCTATCAATATTGTAGAAAAATTAGTACATGTTTTTGATAATGCTTCAAAAATGTTTATTTTTTTTCGTTTTCCAAATATGTTAGAATCAACTTAAAACTGTTGTAAAAATTATTTGAAATAAACACTTAAACTGTCTTCATGTTATACAAATAATTATTCATCTCATAATTGCACTATTTGTACTATATTTTTTTGATCATTTACTATAGGTTTTACATCAAAGAACTTTTAAAAAGCAATTAATATTTTTCTTTCAGCAGATGAAATATAAACGGGAACATTTAAAATGAATTTTATTCGAAAGTTTATCATGAAATCGATCATGTATTTAACTCTAGATTGTTTTGTATAGCAAAGTATAATATAGCATTGTATTCATAAAAAAAATTACAATTATAAAAGTTTAATTTTTCAAATTTATATTGAAGTATGAAATTATGTATAAAGTTGACGATATAGAAAGTAATGCCATAATTTTTGAATGGTTTCACGTATCTTGATAGAAATTTTTGTCTTAAGTGTATGTAATACTAAATATTTCAACTAATAATTTCTTTCAGTTCCTGTTAAATCAAACTATATAAAAAATCAGATTGTATATTCCTTCTGATAATTTTATGAGATTTACGTTTCTTAAAACTTTAGGATACACTTTTCTTATTATTCACATTGCTGTAGAGATATAATTTAATGCAAAATCGCGTTGAGATGCGTTTGAATAAGTCTTATTAATCGCGTACAAATGCATTTTAACTAACGATCGCATTCAATCGCGTTCGAAAAGTGTATACAGTTGCGTCTAGATGCGGTTCTATGCAAGATCGCGTTCAGATGCATTTTTATCCGATTTTATGAGCCGCGTTTATACGCAGGTTTAGTTAACAACATGTTTGAATGCGTTTGAATATTTTGTATACCTGCGTATAGACGCGATCAGATATACG
>CAJNOI010000014.1:417739-456045 GCA_905250115.1 Adineta steineri | reverse complement strand
CGTCCTCTTTGCTATCCAGTTACAATGATGAAAGAAAACATATGTCCGCCAATGAAAAGTGAGTAGATCAGTGGATGATAGATGCAACATTCTTATTCACACTCAAGATATTTGACACTGTAAATTTCATTTGTTTTAGATAAGATCAATCTTAAATGGAAACAAAATGCTATCACTGTGGTTGGAGGAAATGGATTTGGAAATCAATTAAATCAACTTAATTTTCCTCAAGGAATCTTTATTGATGATGAAAAAACGATTTATATTGCTGATTTTTATAATAGTCGTATTGTTGAATGGAAATATGATTCAAAGGAGGGTCACATCATTGCACGTGGAGATGGAAATGATTATTTGATGCACCCAATGGACGTGATTTTTGATAAACAAAAGAATTCTTTAATCATTGTGATTCAGGAAACAGACGACTAGTGAGATGGTTTTATGCAGATCAAAGAAAACCACAAATTCTTATTTCTGATATTGATTGTTATGGTCTGTCAATCGATAAAAATGGATTTATTTATGTTTCTGATTCTATGAAGAATGAAGTGAGACAATGGAAAGAAGGAGATCAATATGGAAGAATAGTAGCTGGTGGAAATGGAAAAGGAGATCATTCTAATCAACTCAATTATCCTACTTTTATCTTTATTGATGAAGATTCTTCTCTTTATATATCAGATGTTGGCAATCATCGCGTGATGAAATGGAAAAAAGATGCAATAGAAGGAATTATTGTTGCCGGTGGAAATGGTGCAGGAAGTAATCTCAACCAATTTTTTTCACCTACAGGAGTGATTGTCGATCGTTTGGGTCAAATCTATGTAGCAGATTATGGAAATCATCGAGTAATGCGTTGGTGTGAAGGAGATAAAGAAGGTTCTCTTGTGGTTGGGGGAAACGGACGGGGAGATAAATCAGATCAGTTATATAGACCCATTGATTTATCGTTTGATGTTGACAGTAATCTTTATGTCGCTGATTCTTTTAATTCTCGAGTCCAAAAATACTTAATTGATTTTTAAATAAAAATTTTTCTTTTATCAAAAAAGAACGAGACATATTTGATTTAAAAAGAAATAAAATGAAATGAAATGAAATATTTTTTTTGTTTTAATTTGTGAAAGAAATGAAGTTGAACCTGAAATTGTGCTCAATGAATTGAATTAGTTCATTTTCAAATTCAAAGATTTTCTTTCACTTTTAATAATTATTTTTTCTTATTTACTCAATCAATGAATATTTAGGCAAACTAATAATATGATGTGAGTTTCTTCTGCTGATATTTGCTTGTAGGCTTGCGATTGAACCGTTAAGTGTTTGTATGGGTGTAAGTGTGAGTGAAGGTGTGGGTGGGTGCGGGTGATATACTCAACCTAGTTCCACACTGTATCACACCCACACCCTCTAACTGTTTCATTCATGATTTTCATTGAAATCCCTGAAACACATCTGGGAACCTTTCTTTGTTAGATCACCTAGTATATAAGGTATAATATACAAGGTGCAACTATAAAGGAAAAAAAACTAGAGCAAATATTGCGATGCCTGACTTATGAACCACCCGGTATATCTTTCATAAACTTTCTTTTTATGAATATAATCAATTTTTCTAGTGCCTATTGAAATATTCTACTATATTTTTATGTAAAATAAAGATAATAAACTACTGCTCCATTTTTTTGTCATGCTTTTTTTTTGCTTCATTACAAAACTTATTAAATGTATTTTTTCCCACGTATTATTCTAATTACTTGTTAAAATAATTTTTTTTATATTTTCCGTAGATTTTCGCAAACAACAAATATTACATTTACTTTTTCTAATTTTCTTTCTAGTGTTCTTATCTCTCTCTCTGTATTCTATTATTTATTCTATCTAAGCTTTTCTAGAATATTCATTAATGTTCATTTAAATATTTATTTTTCAAATGAAAAGTTGCGAGAGAATTTTTTTTCTTCATTGATATTATGCCTTAATATTTTGTACTACAAAACTCTCGTATCCATAATAAGGTAAGTAGATATTATTATAAAGAATAAGATATTTGTGTCAATAAATCGAGTAAATATTGATTTACAATAACAGTTATTGATTGTTTTTTTTATATTATCCAGGATTGTCACATGCTATAGTTGAAAATCCGGAAAGATTTTTAGGAATCATTGTTAATTCATTAAAGTTCAATTTTTCAATCAAAGTATCAAGAGCTTTATTATAAATCTTTACAAAATATATTTCAATGAAATAAATGTCAAAACATAGTTAATTTAGCAAATAATAAACCATAAACTACACATTTACATATTAGATAATACATTGTTTTTTTTATACAATATTTTTCACTGGAGTGAATAAGTTTTAACAGATCTAGTTTCGATAGAAAAACGATTGGTTACTTACAGACTAATTGAAGGAAGCACAAAACTTCCATAAAGTCAGTAGAAATTTCTACAATATAAATGACCAGCTAAAACGTAATTTTTCATATGAGAAACACCCAGAAATCGGAAAAATCTGAACGCCGAAAAAAATCCGCAAGATCTGGCAATCCTGATATTATATATCAATTATATTTAGCTTAAAGTAGACGAACACTGCTGTTTTTTGTTTCCTTTTATTTTACTTAATTATGTAAATGATAAGTGTTCTTCCTTTTTATAGAACTATTTGAACGTTGAACTAAAAAAACTCGACACTGATATCCACACATAATTTTTGTAGTGATTTAGAATAAATTCTAAATAGTTTATGTTCTATCATATGTGCTAAGATTGAAATATAATTTCTCCTCAAAGATTTTTCTCTCAGTTAAATCTATGCATTTTCTTGGTAATTAGAAATATTCTTGAAAGCAAATGACGGATATTATTATAACAGAAGCATTCAAGCGAACTATTAAAATAAAAATAAAATCTATTCGATGAAATAAAACAATTTCCTTCCAAAATAACATGAACAAATATAATATATTCAGAAGTAAGTCAATTTAATGATGATCATCACGTTGTGCATGACTTGGCATGCATTGTAAAAGGACATTTGTTGTTCAGATAAATTAATGCAAAGTATGCTATTTCTCTCTATGAAAAATTTTTTTAATTAAATTTTTCAGTAAAATTCAATGTAATCCAAAGTATTCTTTGTAAAAAGGAATCATAACTTTGATTAATAATGTTTGATAGTCTATTTCATTTTCGATAAATATCTCGCTTTCAAAGGTGGCTGTAGGTGTGGACATGGGTGAGAGATGATTATAACATCTACACCCATCTTTTCTTACATCTACATTCTATTTGGATTTTTAGATAATAGGCTTGTATTAGCAATGAAAATCAGAAATTTTATTGCATGGTTCCATGATTATGTACACAATTATAATTTGTTCATACCAGACGAAGATCATTATGAGGATGATAATGATCAGTCAATAGATCCAACAATACATGTCAAGCAACAGAAGCACTCTACATGGCTCTACGTTTTCCTTTTCATTAGTGAGTCAATAAAAATAATTTCTTTCCTAACAGAAATAAAATAGAAGCCTATAGTATCACTTGAATGATAGTGTAATACGTTTCATTTTGTCATCTTTTGTTTCTAGTCTCTCTTTACGTATTGTTCTTCATTGCATTGTTAAGTCCAACAAGTCGCATCGTTACCATATCAAATATAACTCCATCACTCTTTGACCAACTTCATCATGAACATGGTGAAACACTCTCATGTCCATGTTCAACTATTACCATACCTTATAATATCTTCGTTACCAATAATGTCTCATTTCATCCTGTATGTTCGAGCGTTTTTGTTAGTAGAGAATGGATTGAAGGATTTTATCTACCAATAGCCAATGCATACTTAGTAGATGATTTTCGAACAACGGCATTTTCTCAGGTGAGTTGAAAACATATCTTACTTTTTTTATTTAATCGCAAAAGTCAATCGCGATGCTTCGCATAGTTATCATCACACCCACACCTCGTTATATGAAATCTGTTATTCTGTTTCTAGTTCGAGTTGTTAGCTGCTCTTTGTTCAATCTCGGAAGATGCAGTTTCACAAGCACTGTTAGATATTCAAAATAATCAGCTTGTTACAGCTGAACTTCTCGAAGAAGAAGATATTAAATCGCAAGTAGAAGCCATGGTTGACCTTATTAAAACAACTGCACATGTTCAAGTTACTTCATTTTTACAATTCGTCCAAGTGATGTATCGTTCCAATGCTCTTGTGTCTGCTTTTGGAACGAATGCAGTTGTTCAAATAGGCACTTATAAAGCATATATCACTTCTACGTATCAAATTAACCCAAACGATACTGATCATGTCGGATCAAACGATTTAAGTTGCACTGAAACGAGCGCGGTGGTTCCAGCTGTTTTCTATACTCAACCATTAGATACTAGCGTATTTGATCATTCAAATTGGCCTATTTACATTGATCCTACTGGTTATTCACTTATTTCTGCAAGCGTCGACGGATTCTTCGGAGGATGTTTTCCTCTGGGTTCTGTTCTTGCAAGTACACTTGATTGTTTGTACAACTTTCAATGTTTAGAAATTTTATTCGATTATTTTCCTGCTCTTAATCAAGTATAATACATTTAATTTGACATATCTCTAAGCAATTCTTCTCTTTTAGTCAAACTTCAAATTGATTGATCTTCCTCTATCTTTCGGTCGACGAAATATTTCTGTAAACGATCTTGTCAATATTTCATTTATTGAACAATGGTCAACCAAAATCAACTATACGAACTATTTTAATCAATGTGCTCCTTTAGTGTGTACATATTCTACCATAGATTCGACCAATTTATCATCTATCCTGCCTCTTTTAATCAGTCTCTATGGTGGTTTGACTGCTATTCTTCGGTTAATTGCACCTTTGTTGATCAAGATTATATGGAAAATTCGACATCGTTCGATAAAAATCACTATTAACTATGGTATGTTTTTTCGATAATAAAAGTAATATTACTCTATGAAATGATTCATATTTTTGAAATTCTAGAGTATTGTTTATCATTTATTCGTAACTTAACTCGATGGATGAAACAGTTGAACATATTCAAATCAGCTGCGAATAGAACAGTGGATGATATCAAACAACAGCGTATCAGCACCTATTGTTTTCTCATTTTATTCGCAGGTACGTATCTCTATTTAGAACCTGTATGACCTACTCAATGAAATGATGTTAAAATCAAGGACGAAACAATGATGATTTTGAAGCTGAGTTTATCGGTGTAGTCACTAAGGATTCGATGATTTTCAGGAAAATCATATATATTCGGCAAGAGGAGACCTTGACGCACCTTTTTATAATAGAATTTTCGATTAGCAATCATCGATAAAAAAGTAATCTTGGGAATCAAAAAACTCAGCTTTTCCCTCTTTGCATTCATGTAGTATTATCTATATCTAAGTTTCTTTTCTTCATTCTAGGTTCTATTCTTTGTCTTGTTCTTTTTAATTCACTCAAAAGTCAAACAATTGCAATCATTGAAAAAAATCCATCGTTAACTAAATACAATCAGTTACAAATCTTATATCCAGATACACTTACATGTCCTTGTGCAAATACTACAATGCCTTATGAGACATTTGTTTCATCGTCTCCCATTTTTCATCAAGTATGCTCAAGTGATTTAATTAGCGAATCATGGATTTCACTACTATCGAATAGCCCTCCGAATGATGTGCTGAGTGGTGCATGGATTAGTAAAGCTGCTCAGTACTTTGGATTACTATCTAGTATTTGTCAACTAGCTAATTCGACAGCTACTAACAATACTGATGCTTTTCTCGCACGCACTTTTGTTACTTCGTATGTGCTTATTGAAACAGACTTTAATATTCAAGTAAACACAACTGTCAAGCAATTGACCGAATCAATTGTGATCAGTTTTAATCTTTTCAATATTATGACACGTCTTTTCATTCAAGCTGATCAGCCAATAATAGTATCACCGAATTCCCAAGTCGTACTATATATAAATACTACCGCCGATACTAATAACTCAGAAGCATTACATGTATGTTTATATTCAGAGAATTCTCACATTTCTTTTTCTCCTTTAATTATGCACTAGAATAATAAAACGATGACTTTCAATAGACATATATATTCTAAAAAACTATCTCTTACCTTTTAACTTTCTATAAAATTTACGGATCTTTCGTGACATACATCTTCTTATTTTTTTTTCTATATTCTCTATATATGTGTATGCTATGAAATGATATTTTCAATGGTCAAAAATGTATTGAAATTCCCTGTGAGAAGATTTAAGACAGTATCTATCAGATTTCAATCGAAATATTTTATATGGTTTTTCTTCTCTTGTATCAAAAAACGTGTCATTATAACTTATTATTCTTAGCAGAAATGTTTCAATTTCGTTTAGTCACTATAATTTAAATTAAGAATAAATTTAAGACTATATCTAGATCTTGTAAAGCATAAGTTCTAAATCTTGTTTAATGGAATTTTAATTCTTTTCTGTTTATTTAGTTTAAATTTCGTTTCAATACTATTTTAAAGGACCTTTCGGATCCGAACGGCCCAATATGTCAATGTGTTGTTAATACCAATTGTCAAGGACCAATCCATTTCGGAGCCACGAATACAGCAGCTGGTATTTTAAAACTACCTGGTGCTCATCCAGGAATTGCCACTAGTACTTATGTGGCACCTGGATTGGTTGATGCATGTTATACTATTGATTTCCTTCTTCTATCAACACTTCAATGTTTTTATACAGATTCCGATTGTATGAGCCAACTTTTCTATCATATAAATACAACATATGTGTCGCCTACACCTGATCCAAATTCGTATGCACATCCATTAATATATAACCAAACATCAACTCGTTTTCCTCCAAATACTTCAGTTTCATCGATAGTTGAAGAAATGATGATTGAACAATGGAATACATCATTGTCATTTTCTGATTATTATAGAGCATGTGCACCAACTTATTGCACTTACACTCAAATAAAACATGCAGAAACTTTCGGCGATCTATTAGTGACATTGATATCTACGGTTGGCGGTCTTGTTATGGCATTACGACTAATTACATTCCAATTCGTTAAGATTATATTTGGTTTATTTCAAAAAAAACCGAAGAAACAACAACAAGGTAATTAATAATAACATATTGTGTGAGACTATATTAGTTAAATCGACTAAGAAATCCAACAAAATATGTTCATCTCAAAAGAGATTAGAGAAATTAATAGAGTTATTTTGATTATAGTTCGTCGAAAATTACTTGATCGATTCAAAGAATTATCATCTAAACTAATAACATTTTTATATACAAAAATGTTGAATTTAAATATGTTTCCTGCACGAATATTCGGAAGTAAGATCGACCGAATAACGGTAAAACATCTTGGTCAATGGTCAACTCGTCTTTATCTTATTCTTCTAAGCATCATTTTTGTCATTTTAACTCTTTATACAGCTATTCAACCACAAACATTGACCAAATCCTTTTCAACACCATCATTAAATTTCTATAAGAAACTAATAAAAGATCATAGTGATGAACTTGAATGTCCATGTTCATTGATATCATCTCCATATGATGAATATGTTCAAATTCAACCGATATTTCATCAGGTAAGGCAAATTTTCTTTTCGTTTTCTTATATTATTTTTCTAATAGATTTGTTCAAGTGATTTGATTTCAAATGAATGGAGATTAAATATTACAGCAAATATAATTTCTAATTTATCTGCTTATAATCAAAGAGATTATCGTTTATTTCTCTCTAGTCATTTACAGTTTTTAAATGGATTATGTCAACTCTCCATGCAAACAGTAGATCAATCTATTCAACAATCTTTATCTTCACTAATGATTACTAAACAATTATTATCAGAAGAGAATTTTAATTTACAAATTAATTCAATGATTAATGAAGCAAAATCCAATGCTCCTTCAACATTCATTCGTCTACTTTCGTTACTTCGAGCTACAAATCATGGAAATGCAATTGTCTCATCGTATGGAACTAATTATCAATATATATCTCCTATTTATACTATACATCAGACCACTTTATATACTCAAGCGATAATCTATGATGATAACTGCTCATGTCAGTTAAATTCTACTTGTATTATTCATGCTTCGTTTATCGAGATGGAATCGGCACAATCTTTAACAATTAAAGGTTTGAAAATGGGTTGTACACCGAGTGAATCATTACTTGCATCAACTCTTGAATGCTTCTATGATCAATCATGTATTAATCTTATTCAAACAATGGCAGGATACAGTGAAAATATTACTCCAATTCCTCTCAACATAACTAATAGTCGATTTCTAATGAATATGACTGTGATGAATCTTATCAACGATCTATTTGTTGAAAAATGGTCAGCAATCATGAATTATTCATCATATTTTGATAAATGTTCACCAATGATCTGTTCATATACATATATTCAACGACTGGATTCTTTTTATACACTGACTTATTTACTTGGTTTATATGGTGGTTTAACTATCGTTCTCAAATGGATCTCTCCGAAAATTGTTTACCTTGTAGACAAAATTTACCAACGTCGAAAGAAAACAACCAGTTCAATCAAACCAATATCTACTATTGAGGGCAACGTCGAAATAATGAACGCAAACAATATCAACAATACCATTGCTTTGTCACAATCGGTAGAAACAGTGCCAGCACATTCGTATGTCTTCTTTTTCTTCTATAGTATATTAATACGTAATGTCTTATCTTCCTAGGAAAAGTTTATTTTCGGTATCATCACATTACTGGATCTTTGGTTTAATAGTGTTTATACTTGTGGCAATAGGCATTCTTATTCCATTTATTTATGTTCTTCAAGAAAGAAAGAATCATTCTACATCAACAGGTACGATATCCTCAATGATTTTCATCATCGAGTAATACAAGCCACAGATATAGTTAGAGACTAAGATTTATGAGAGTATTTGCTCACTCTCCATTGAATTTGGTCTAACTAGTGAAATTTATTCTAGTATAAAACTTTTCTATGTCTAAATGGACGAATACTGCGAATAATATGCTAAGGAGAGAGGATCTGATTTTCGTGCAAAGATTTATTTAGTTAGCATATCGTATATTAAATCTATATGATATTTAAGTTAAATAGAAATGTATTTCTTGTCGGTTTCAATCCTATTTCTTTTAGAATAAACAAAATCAATCGATCGAACAATTTCGAAAATATGAACATTTTATTCATTATATATTTTTTTTTCAATTCTTTGGATGTATGACTAATACTTTATTCTTATACAATTATCATTTTATTGCATTATTTAATCTTTAAATATTGTTTTCTGCTTCATGTAATTTGTTCTCAATAAATGCTTATTCACTATTTCAGACGTTATCCGTTTTATATTTTGATATTTTCAAGGAAAATACTAAAAATTATTATATTGACTGTCTTATCTTATTCGTACCATTGAATTAGTGATTGATACCATTACTTGAGTGAAATATAACCTATTTAATAAATTATTCACGAATTGAGAGTGTCGGTGTGAGTTTTGATATTATGTTCATCTCACACATATCCACATCTATTCAAGTATATATATAACTGATTAAGTGAAAAAACATGTCTTTAATATTTTAATAAATCAATATAATTACGGTGTTTGAAGACAAAAGTAGATTATTGAAAAATGTGATTAATATTTATGCTTAGTAAAATCATTAGTTAGAATCTTTTGTGATAGCCTTTAAATATCGTTCACCTGATCGTTGAACAATCTGTTGTGCTTTCTCGAGAATTACTCCATCTGTACCATAAATAATGAAAGCATCATAAAGTCTATCATAGTTGACAAGTTGCAAATTTTGCATGATTCGTTTGATTTTGTTTTCATTGAGCGGAATATAATTGAGAAAGCTGTGCATAAATGTAACTTGTTCTGGATCCATACAAACTTGAGGCTCATCACCACTTAGTAATACACCACGTTGAGATGCTCCGTCTGGCCAATACAATGCTTGTGAACCGTCGAAGTGTCCGCCTGTATGAATAAGTTTCAATTTGCCATCGAATAAATCTTTCGTCTCACCATTCCAAAAGTGAATGCATTTATCAGGTCGTACTACCCAGTTTTTCATGTCCTGATGAAGATAGATAGGCACGTCACCAAATGCATGACTCCAATCTATCATAGTGGTAAAAAAATGGGGATGAGAAATGGCAATTGCAGTAAGACCACCTAATCCATTAATAAAATCGATAGTTTTTTTATCGAGATACGAGATGCAATCCCAAAGAATATTTCCATGAGATGTTTGTAATAAAAATGCACGTTGACCAATTCCAAAGTGTGGCTCGGTACGAATTGAATATAACCCATCTTCTTCGCACTGAATTTTATTTTCATATTTGCCCAAAATTTCTTCTCGTGTCGTCCATTTCTGACCGTTCTTATCGACATAATGTCGTTCATCTTCACAAATCAAACAATGCGAAGGTGGAGATGATGCCAATGGATATTGAACACCACAGTTCACACATATATGACAGGACATCAAAAAAGCTTATCGATTTCTGAAACAAATAAAAAGTTAGGACATTGATCTGCGCACTTCTATCTAAATACTCTTACGACAATTAAACGGAATGTAAGACTTGACGAATGAATTTTTTTTTGTCTCACAAACGTGGCACATGGTAGATAAGATATGATAAACAACAATATTACACGTAGAGATATATTACCTAGGAGAAAAATATTTAACTAGAAATATCAGATAAATTAAATATATTTAAAAGATATTTTTATAGACAATACAAATAATTTGTAAATATACAATATGATCAAGGCAAAGCTTCACGTAAGAACATTAAGCATGCAATAAGTATTTTACATACAATACAACAAAATTTTGTTTAAAGTTAAGATCGAACTTTTTTAATTATTCCATATTAATTTTAATCTACTCATATAACATATACGTTATTGCACAACGCTGTGAAAATATTTCTGACTACTAGTGATGAAATAACATATTCTTTAACACAACGTGTTTATATGTTATTGCATAACTATGCATTAATATTTCAAACATGACAAAATTACTTCGTCATTTAACGTATGTGTAAAAAATTGGTTACATTTCTTTTATATATATCTGAATAAATCATTAGAAATCGATGGACTGGTTAAATAAATATGAAAGTTCTACTGAATTATATGACGATGCAGTAGAACAATGGCCAAACAATCAATATCCACCTGGAAAATGGATTTTAGGATCATTCGATGAAGAATCAATTGTAGTTTATCAAGCATACAATCAAGATATAGCACAATTTGCTTGTGAAAATGGTTGTTTTATAGACTGTCCTGGTTATGATCAAGATCGTATGACATGTATGATATGAAATCTAATAAGATTATTTAAAATAAAAATATTATTAATCTAGGGATAAAAACAAATTTTCTTTGGATGATGTATCGATCTCAATGGGCTACAAAATTCAATCAACAACATATTTTAGCTATATGGCTTCGACGTTCAGCATTTGATAGTTATTTAGCACAATCTATAGATACTTCACATACAGATCTTCCGAAAAATGATAAAAAAAATTCAAAAATAAAAACTCATGGAGGATCAATTCGTTTACAATGGGATCCTGATCATCGTCCAGATGGTCAACGAGTTACGGGTCGTCGAGCTATTCAATTAGGTCTTAAAAAAATAAAAAGTTTTCTTGATGGTCGTGATATTATACGTATTATTGATATAACCTCATTTGTTCAAGCTCAATATAATAATGCTATTGTACCAAAAGAAAAACTCAATCAACTTCGTATTCCTATTGAACGTATCTATCAACCTCAAGACAAACAAACTCGACAACATATACAACTAGATTCATAAATAGTAATACATATGTAGAATAAAAATAAATAAGAAATTAATGAAAACTTTTATTAATTAAAAGATTTTTTTAATCGTATTGTCTTCATCTTTAGTGTATGTAAATACGCGTGCATCGTGTGAAATAGATCGTTGATTTATGAAGGTTTTAAACATACGAGAAAATGAGACTAATATTGGTTCATTATTAATTCGAACAAGATCAGGATATACTTTTCGAAATTGTTCAGTTGCTTCTTCTACACGAAATAAAAAAAAGATTAGAAATAAAAATAAATTTTCTATCATACCTAAATGATAATGTGGTACTTTTGTAAATAGATGATGAATTTGATGTGTACCAATTGAATGAATTATTGAATGCACATGACCATAATGACGATCAACTGTTGATAATTGTCCTTTAACATTATTCCATTCTGAATCTCCATACCAAGGTACATCACTATATATATAGAAATAAATAAATAAGATATTAGATATTAAATACATTACATTTCTGTATGATGTAACATAGTTATAATAACTATATAGCATGCAAAAATAAATACTGGAATGAGATGATAAGTAATTAAACTGATGAAACCAACTGAAATCGCATAAATATACATCAGATAACACTGAAATATGAAAAATAAAATCATTTTATTACTGAATTATTAAAAAATATATATAGTTATATACCATTCCTAAATAAGTGGCAAGTGAAAGAGAAGCACCAATGAAATGTTTATTATAAAATAATGGTTCGAACTAAAATTAACAAAAACAAAAATATTCATAATTTATTTAATAAAATAAAATTTCTTTACTGGATTAAAATGATTTATTCCTCTTGGTCTATAACCAAACATTAAATAATAAAACCAGGAAATACCAGGAAACCAATACAAAAGATAATTTTGAAATGATGGTTCATCTACTATACCACGTTGTGGACAGAAAACTGCATCTTTATCAATATTATTTGTATTCTTATGATGATGATTATGTGTAAGCTAAAGTAATAGAAAAAATTGCATTAATTTTATTTAAAAATAAAAATATATTACCTTCCATGCATAATAAGGTACTAATATCCATGTATGTAATAATGTACCAACAGTATCGTTCAATAATGGATAAGAACTAAAACTTGAATGTCCACAATCATGTCCAAGTATAAAAAATGCTGTATAAAGAGTTCCTACAACAAAAATAATAAAATGGTTAAAAGTTTTTTTTTTAAATAAACTTCAACAAACCTTGTATATACCAATAAATAGGAAAAAATAAATAACCATATTTAAATAATTTTTCTATTTGAAACATAATAAAGAATGTTAGAATGACATAAATAATATCTTTAATAACATAGCTCATTGATTGTCGAACAGTGGAACGAAAACAATGCGATGGAAGTTTTGTCTTTATTTCGGATAGTGTTGGTAATTGATATTGTACTGGTAATGGTGTTGTGTCTTGTTGCTGAGCATAATCACCTTCAATAAATGTTTGATCGTCTTCTTCTCCCATTTATTGATAAAGGAACTAAATAAATTAGAATACAATATAGATATCTACATATGTTAGAAGCTGAAAAGAAAATGTCTTTAAAGCGAATATGAAGAATGGGAGTGAAGTATACATTTAATATTCAAAAGTCGTTGAGGAGAATACTATAGTATAATTGAGTGTAACATTCGCGAGTGTCGTGTTACAATGTCACTCCTCTTATTATTATTTCGTCTCATTTTATATATTGCTCGTACGATTCTGTCTCTATTTTTACATCGTTTGTTACTTTATCACGACGTTTATTCTCTTATTATTTCTTACCATTTTTTCTTTGTTTTTACATAGTTTGTTATTTTTTGTTATAATTTTTTTCCTCCTCTTCTTATTATTTCTCCTCGTTTTATATATTGTTCTTACTATTTTGCCTTAATTTTTGCATCGCTTCCTATTTTGTCTCCACCTTATTTCGTTCTTATCGTGGTTTTATTTCATATTTTTTTTCATTCTCTATAACGAACGAGTATATAATCGTATGTTTTGTAAAAGAACGAAATGACTCTAGATAAGGAGAAATAGAATAAAGTGCATTATCATTTGCACTGACACTATTTCTATCAGAAATCATCATAAGGGGTGCAAAAGCATCGCTGATGGATGTGTCACAATATTGTTCAGTGCAAAATCTCGTAAGAGTGAAAACCTTCTTAACGTCAGAAACTGATGCTGCTGTATTCATAATGAGATTGCTGTATGGTAATGCTAAATATCGTTAATGGTTCTTACATTACATCCAAACCTCACAGAATATTATTTCATGGCCTTTGATCATACACTGTTATCTACCTTTTAGATATTTTGCATCGTTTTATTGTCTATTGCACCGCATTCACAAAAAAGAGTCCATAGGTCTTTATTATTCTTTTTTCTCGTACTTTGATGATGAATATACTTTTCGAACGCAAAAAATGCGTTTTAGCTGAAACGATATATGAAAGGTGCAATTTATCATTAAAAGTGTTAAAAAACAACACGTTTAGATAACAGAAATTAGAAAAACAAGGAGTCTCAACTATTTGATAGTAAATATGATAGATTTTTATATTTGTGATGATTATTATAATTTAATTTTTAAGGAATATACACAGAATAAATCGTACTGTGGTGACAAATTCTCATTATTAATCATTCATACTCTTAGTATTCGATTCAATAATATTCTCAACTAAGAAGCCATCAAAGTGTTACATCAATTTGGTTCAATCGAATATACACGAAATAAGTGTCTCATATACTGGCCAATAAATCCTATAAGTTTGTAGATAAACTAGAGGACAATCTTTATTTGAAAATGGTTATGAAGCAGCTAGCAGCTATTTTTCAAGTGCTGTTTAAAATGGTGTGGGTGTAGATATCAGAAGAGTGTAACACCCACACCCTCATCCGCTTCTCTCGATAAACGTCCTTTTAAAATTATTAAAGGTGATGGATTTGCCTATCTTGTGGAAAATTTTTTTGTTGCTGGTCTGCAGTTGTATGGATTATCAGGTTTTTCCTGATATGTGTACACATATTTTTCTAGTTTTATTTTTACGAAAGATTATATTAAATTTTCGAATAAACAGAAAGTTGCATTTCGATATGAAGTAATTAGCTAAGTCTCGAATAGTTTCATACCACCGCAATATCGACTCGTTAAAGTAGGGCTCAAGAAAAAAATAGGAATCGGAGTAACCCCGCGCACCCTAATGGCCGTAGCTATTACAGAGACCGCATGCATACAGAACAGACAGACAAATATACAAACAAACAAAATATCTTCTTTATATATATATATAGATAGATAGGTAACTAATATTGGAAAGAGTATACTGTTATTATTGATAGTAAACTAATTATTCAAGCGATATACACGCTCCAATCCGGCTCAGTTGAACGAACAAACACCACGGAAAAGGAGCATGAAGCCCATCTACTCCCATTTCATCTTGTACACTGGTATTATCACCTATGATCATAGTTAACTGACGTTCGTCGTAATGTAGCGTTAACTCAAAGACTTCCGCTTCTCTTTTTGATATTTTAAGTCTATCCTCACTAGATCTTCCATTAACAATGCGCTTCCCTTCTGTGAACCATCCATATGTAGACGGAGTTTCTTGATACTGACCAGCCATGAGAGTACTATTTGTTACAACCCGTATATGACGTGATCGAATTCCAATGAATGCAGAACCGTAATGTAGCTTAACTCGAATTCGATGCGTGCCTGATGAATAGAAGTTCTTACCAAGAGCACATTGAAAAGCTATTTTTGTAACTGTTTCGAAGCGTCGCACATTATCAAGTAATTGCGCAGAACCAACCACAAGTGAATAAACTTCTTCAAATCTCTCGTCGCTATCTTCGTTTATAATGGTCGCCTTGGCTACTGGTACGCATGACAGCGACATACCCCTTTTTTTGCAAAATTCTGTACTTCTTTCTTCCCGCTGTAAATTGGTCTAAAATGGTTAGACTTATGCTTGTTACTGCATCGCGCAGAGCACTTTTTTCTTCTTTTATTTTTCTTCCAACTGCATTACGCCAAAGTATTTTTTTTTCTACTGCATCGCGCAAATCACTTTTTCTGTTTTTATTTTTCTATATAATATTTTTGTGTGACAACAGTCATCATTAGCAGTCTTGCCCTTGTCGAAACGTATCCTGCGATATATTAGTATATTGTTCGATTCCATGCTTTCTTTTACAATCAAGTATTTATTAAGTCGAGATGTTTTACTTTATTGTAAACTATAGAAGGTTGACATTGAATATAATAATGTGAGAGCATTAAGGGTACTCCCTTCGTGTTGCGAAAAACTTTTTTTTCAAAATGTTTTTATGTGCCACAGGAAGCGTGGCTGTTAGTCCTTCGATAGAGTGGGTGTGTGTGAGATATATGACTTAATACCCACACCCACATCCGCAAATTTTAAGTACCACCTCTAGGCGTAAACTTCAACGAAATGTAAGAAAATGGTTTTTCTCACCAGAGCTAGATTTTATCCTTTATACATTTCAGACAAGTATCAACTTCATATTCAGTATACAGCAATGGGAAATACAATCCCAAGCAATATTAACGCAACGATTGCTGATGAAGCACACGGTGAGAGGTGGTTTTATTTCAAAATCTCAGAATTTTAGTGAAGTTCCATATAATGCCTTTGAATATTATTTTCTCTTGACGGAATTTATTAAGGATGCAGGCGTGGATGCGGATAGGTGTGGGTACTAAGTCATATATCTCACCCACACCATTCGCAACAACTGACACTTTATCGACAAAACTCAATGCAATTTCGCCACAGGAATCATATCGGATCCGTTGTCGAATTTGTAAATCTGCAATGTTCAGAAAAACATTGAGTTTTAAAAATAATTTCTAAAAGATTTTCCCGAGCGTTAGGCATCTGATCCGTGCTGAATCTGTTAACTGTATATGCCTGTGTATTTATTGAAGTTACAGTGAACCAAACAGCTACTTGTAAATTGAATCGTTCTAAACATTGTTTTCTTTTTATTTAGATAACAAATTACTGTGGACAGAAAACCGAAACCAGGCATCGTCACATCTTTTGGAAAAACGTGAACCTCCACGATGTTATGGAAACGCTTGTCGTCAGTGTGGTAAATGTCTTGACTGGCGATACGATGGTGATTTCGAGCGTGATTATGAAAGTTTCAATCGCGGAGAGTCTAGGGCAATCTTAATTCGTGAACGCTGGCAGCGTCGTCCCAATGGGCCTATAGTGACCTGCAGTTACTTTCCTATATATCATTATGGTGCAATTGCTGCTGATTATGGTTTTGATATGTGCCATTGCACATGACTTTGTTATTAAAAATAAAAAACATAATGTGCCGTCAATATGTTTTCATCTTCATTCTGCAGGTTCTTGTGGGTATGAGTGTGGGTGAGTTTGAATAAGTAGAACACTACCATGCGTTTCGATTTAATTTCAAAGCCGCATCAAGTGATTTAGTAATCTGCATAAATAAAACTTAAATCAAAAGGAAATCATAAAGACCTTCCTTCAAACCTTAAGAGTGGGTGTGTTTACAAGATATTTGCAAGCTACTTGCGACGATCGTTTCGATCAGGGCTTAATCTAATCATCATCAGATAAATTTCGCAGTTTGAAACGCAGTGGCGTTGAATGAATTGGATGTTATATCTGATAATATTGTAATCTATAATGTAAAACATTTTAATTGTTTGAAAGAAGATAAAGGAGTATATTAGACATAAAAGTGTATTGGGAAGATTAATAGGAACTCTGACAAGAATATATTGTTGTTTTTTGGTGTGGGTGTGTCAAGCTACTATGACGCGTTTTGTGGACAAAGGGTCTCCTCATCTTTACAGAAAGTAAAGATCTTGCATACAACAATATATTTAATTATTTATCTTTAATATTCGTTTTCAATAAGACGAAAAGAAATTAATTTTGTCATCATAGGAAAACTAGAGCGATATTCTGTTAAACTATTGCATGAAAATAAAGATGAGCATCAACAATGAGATTCAGATTTGAATCATAGTCTTGATACTACAAGGAAATTTTATGAGCACGACTCAAACAAGCGTTTCTCTTTTCACTTTCGTTTGGATCAGTTTATTTTTCCAGACTCTCTAACGTGTACAATCTAATATGTAGATATATAATTAATAATACAAATTATAACAACAAAGACTTTCTGTAGTTATTTAAAAGGTTTTAATGCTTGTGGAACAACGAAATTATTAAAGTGTCGTCTTCTCATTATGAGCTTCATTTTTGTCCAAATCTCTTTCGATGATCCAAAGCATATGAATGGCATCAACAGAACAATAAAATAACATGAGAAAAATACGAATGATTCAAATTGACCAGTTGCACCATATGGCAAACCACCTTTCTGAGCGAGCAGTATACCCACTGTAGGTATTTCAGGAATAAGAAACAATAATGAACATGAAGCTAATTGTATAATCATTCGTTTATATTTCTGCCATTGTATTTCTTTATGTAAACGTTGTTTCTGCTCGAATACACGAATAAACAATAATATATTAACAATCAAAATTAGAAGACACGGTAGAGTGATGTTGAATAATAAATCATATAGACTGAGAGCATAGGATTGAATATAACATGGATCTATACACCAAGCTGAACTGTAATTAAATGTAGGTTGACAAACTGGAAAAAAAATACAAGTCGCATAAAAAATACAAGCATATAGAGCAATTGTTGTCAACGGAATATAATGAATTAAAATACGTTTCATCTTGGTATTTAACCATTGATAATGAAATATCAAAATGTGTCTTTCAATTGAAGCCCAAGCCATTAGCATACCTATTGTATATAAGTTACCATAGGTAGCATACCACCATAGATAACAGTTAATTGGTATTTGAGGCCATACATAGTTAAGACGAAGAAAAGTAAGATAATTTGGAATATCTATAATTTCTGAGAGAAGTACATTAATCAAAATAAGAATAAATACATGATTATTTAATGTATTTCGTAGAGTTCGATCGAAACATAAATGATAAAGTAGAAAAAGACAACAGATAATTGATGGAATTTCAAAGATAAGTAAAACCCAAAAACGAGCAGTTGCTGACAAAGCTGTTTCTAATATAGTTCCAGAAGAAGTATCATTATTTTCACCATCTTTAATAGATGTATTATTCAAGATAATGTGTACCATAATAATTATAAAAGATAATTACTGATTGTTTATGAAGTGTACAAGAAAAAAAGTTTTTTAAATTCTCTAGATTTACATAATCAAATATTTACTTTGTTGTTGATAAAAAAAAAGAAATATCTCTTCTTTTTTTTTCTCTCTGTCTAACAAGTACTTATTTAAGCATGAGAAATTATTTTATAAAATGAGATGAGAGAGTTTTATGAAAAATTCTCAAAATAAATATTTTAATAACTGTTTGATCTTTATAAATAAAATAAAATTGCAATTATGATAATGAATTCATTCCAGCATATTATACGTTGAAAAAATATCAGAAATACACTAAGATCAACGTAAAACTAGGAGCGTCCAAATTTTAATACGATAGAATAAATCTTATTTTTATGCCTCCTCATAATAACAAGAATACTTGATTTCCACGTAGCATTTAACCATTTCTCGACTAATAAAATTTGAATAAAAATCTATTTGTTATGATTACATGGATTCTATAGAAGTTTCTATCTTCGATTAATTTTGTAATAATCTCTTTATATTACGTGTGATCAGCATGTATATTGAAATAACAGCATAGGATAAAAATAATCACATTTTACTTTTACTTTTGTCGCATATATCGATATGATTAAAACTGTTCTGAGGAATTATCTCGACCATGAAGGTAAGGATTAAAGAAATAGAAGAAGACAAATAGATAGAGACTTGAATTATGTATAATATTTTACTATTCGTACGATTCTTATTTATTTCAAAAAGAAAAAAAGTACAATCTTTTTATGTTTTATTTGTATTCAACACCCGTTGTACCCATTGTAACATTCGTTCTATATGTGAAATTGTTTGTTCTACATTGTTCAAGGAATGTCCTCCATCAAACCATTCAATTTCACAGTTCTTATTGTACTGATGCATTTTAGCTTCATAATTTTTCATTGGACGTATAGGACAACGTGTATCATTACAAGCTTGAATAATCAGTACTGGTGCAATGATTTGTTCAACATAGGTAATAGGTGATGCCGTTATGTATAGTTCTGGTTTTTCTTCAGGCGTTCCACCAAATAATGTTTTTTGATATCCACGAAGTCTTTCAGCAGAATCTTCATATTGTATAGTCCAATCAACAACTGCAATACCAGCCATACCACCAGCCCAAAGATTTGGATGTTTACCTAATGCGAGCAGCGTAAGATAACCACCATAAGACCAACCAGTAAGAAAAATAACATTTGCTTGAGCAATTCCTTGTTCAATAAGCCATGTACGAGCAGCTACTACATCTTCTATTTCCCAATATCCAATATTGGAATAGATCTTGTGTTGAAATGTACGACCGAATGTAATCGAACCACGATAATTAATTGAAAGATGTGCAAAACCATGATCAACCCATACTTCAGTTTGTGGACCAAATCTGTTAGGTGAAACATCTTCAGGACCACCGTGCATATCAAGTATAGTAGGCAATGGTCCATTATTATCATTGGTGACTGGTAGTGTAAGCCAACCTTGAATAAGTTGTCCATCGGATGATGGAAATGTGACTGAACGACGCAAATGACTTGGCGGAATTTGATCGTTTATTAATGATTTAAGCATAATTTGTTCAAATGCTCCAGTTTTACCATTTAATGAAATTGTCTGTAGCGGCATATTTGATGTTTCCCATTGAACAATGATTGATCCATTAGGACTAAATTGAGCATCAAATATTACACCTGATGGTTGTTCTGTGAGTTTGTTCAAGATACCATCATCAATACAATAAGAATAAACTTGAAATGTTGCATTATGAATATGTAACAAAAGAATAAGCTTGCCATCACTTGACCAGTCTAGTGGTGTAACATCACCTTCGTTCCCTAACTGTTCAGATGCAAAATCAATTCGTTCATTTGTGCTTACATTCCAGATAAACGGCCGATAAATTCCGCTACGATTACTTTTTGCTAAAAGACGTGTATCATTAGATAATGATGCGAATTGTTTTGGTACAATATTCACATCCATACCATCATCAAGTGTCCCAATATGTTTTTTAGGATTTCTAGTATCAAATACAACTAAATTGCTTCCAGCACCTTTTTCAGTATCTCTTGTTTCTATGACAACTAGTTGACCGTCATAAGATATGGCAAAATTTTCTGTAAAATTTGATGTTTGATAGATGAGATTAGGTGGACCAAATGTTGTAGATATCATAGAGCGTGTAAATAATTGAAAACCATTTTCTTTATCAGAAATTAAATACGCCAATGTTTTACTAATATAATCTGTTTTCATAGTTATGATTGAGTAAGGTTTCATATCAGGAGTTATATCAATCTGTTCATCTGTTTCAGTATTAATACAAATTAAATGACCAATTTCATCACCTTGAGTATCATTCAGATAATAAATTGATTGTCCATCACTGGAGATCATACCCTTTTCTTTTCCAGTCGTATGTTGAGTTAATTGACGTAGTTCACCATTTGAAACGTTCCACGAATATAATTGATATATACCCGATTTATTACTTACAACTAAACCACGTTCGTAATTACATCGTGCAAGATATCCTCGACTTAGAGACAATCGAAAGCGTTGCTTCCATGGAGCATTCTCATCAGTTATAGGTGCAATATTCATGTCTATCAGCGTGCAATGGATTACAAAATATAAATAAGAATGAAGGACTACCCTTATACTTTTTTTTGCACAATGAAAACAAACGAAGAATGGCGTTATCAATCACGTGCGAAAGCGTTGCATCGAATATATATTTGTGATAAAATACTTAAACATACAGAGAACGGTATTTGTACCTATGAGTAATAGAGGTTTGCATCTCTTTTTCTATTTGTCGAAATGAATATTTTGTTCAAAATAAATATTTAAAAACTATAGATAGTAACAGTTTGTAATATTAAACGAATTTCTAAGATGATACAATTCTTTTGAATTATAGTTCATTCTTGTTAGTGGGCGCCATCTATTTATTATTGTTGTATCAAAGGAAAGATGTGAGTAAGAATACTGAGTATATGATATTCACATTCACATCGATTTATTAATATAATTAATAATTCAATTTTTTTTATTTAAGGAAGCTTTTCTTTCATGTATGATTAAATATATGAGATTATGTGTTTCAATTACAATATTAAATAGAATGTCTTCTCATAGAAAAAAAAGGCTTGAAGTGAACATTTAGAAATTGTTGTAAATAAGATTATATGATTATTTATGGATTAGCAAGTGATGTAACCTCGGATGTAGTAAGTTCTCTTGCGTAAACATAAAATTCATCAATAGATCCGTAAAATTGACCCATTTGAATTGTAGCTGTGTTGCACGTACTTGTTCCAAGTAATGAATTACCAAGCGTGATCGTCATTGGAATAGAACCAGCAGCAAATGTATACGCACCAACCGAGCTCCATAAAGTACCATTTATATATAATTTTAGACCACTGGTCGGTGAATAGGTTGTCACAACATGAGTCCATATATTAAGTGGAGCCTGAGGTCCGGTAAGTGGAACATTGCTACTATTCCAGCTATCAATGGCGATTTGTCCGGATGAAGTGAGACCCATCATTGGTAAACACCATCCGCCAATCTGCGCTCCATCAGTTCGACTACTTAAATGTATAATTGTTCCACCAGCAAGACTTGTAGGTTTAATCCAAACAGCGAATGAATAGGGCCAACCATTTATACCTAAGCGTGTTAATCCAGTTACTTGAACATATGATGACGAACCTGAAAGTGATATGCTTTGATTTATCCGACCTGCTGATGTATACGAATAATTCGTTCCTGTTCCATTAATTTTCAGAGGACCGGAATCAAGAAGCGTATCTCCATTAAAAGAAAGATAGACAACCAAGGTGGCATCATTTAAAATTTCTGTTGCATTTTTCGCCCAATTATAATAAGCCATTGAATCGAGACATCCATCAAATTGATCATTCGATGCATTTAAGCCGATAGTGCCAATAGTCACCGGTCTAAAAATAAAATCATTAAAATGAACAATGAAAAAAACAAAGAATTGATGATTAGAGACATTTATTTCTGTGTTAATAAGTGATACATTATCGAATGACACCCCTCTGTATCTTTTTTTCAGATATGAAATTAAACTGTTTGAGCAAATGATCATTAACTAACCCTGTCATGCCTTGATATGGCCCTGATGAACTACGTGATGTATCCAAATATCCGTTGACATAGACATACTGTGTGTTAATCGAATAATCATAGACGTAAGCCTAGAATTAATATAAAACTAGAAAATTCTTCTCCAGCGACTTTTTCCTTCGATACATACCAGATGATACCATTGTTTAGTATTCAATATCTAAATGAAATTGAAAAATAGTAGTTATTCATCTCGTGTATTTACACAATTTACTTACTTGAGTTCCTGGATCATCGTCAAGAAAGAAACCAAGATATATGCGTTGATTGCGAATGATAAAGTGTAGTGTTCTGTCCTGTGTGCCTTGATCCAGCTGACCAAATATCGAATTATCAGTATATGGATTGCTATTACATAATGTTTGTGCATAAATCCACACTTCGAGTGTTAACGATGTATAGGACATGTTGAGAAATGGTGGATTATTTATCACTACTGATTGATTCATCGATCGATTCAACCAAAGACAAGAACCAGCACCATTATAACCAGGTGAAAGATAAGTTATTCCATTGCGACCAATTCCATTAAAATTATTGTACAAATCTTGTAATGTACCATCAAAAGCCCAAAAAGCTTTGAGAGCTAAAACAAAAATGACATTCGAGCAAAATACGATGAATGAAATAATAATATAGGATACAAACGTGTTTGACATATTGAATCTCCCCATGCCGTACTACCTGTATCTCAAAAGTTACATAGATGAATGATTTTATACTTGTGATCACTCACATGTGCATACGTTGGGTGCTGTACAGTTGCCACCGTTCAGACATGAAGGATTGCAAACAGCTATTTATTAAAATATGATAAAGTAAGATTTGAATATTTTTATACTAAAACTAGATGTAAGTTTCTTAGAAAAATATTTTTAGATTAGATTTGACTATTTCTGACATTGACATATATATCTTTCTCTAATCTATATGAAACAGACGTGCGGTAGTTGTTGTTGTCACCGTTGTAGTAGTTGAAGCAGTCGTCGTAGTCACTAAAAAATTAAAAATATAATCATTTTAATGCATACATGAGTTTACCGGTTGTTGGAGACGTAGTTGAAGCAGATCCTGTCGAAGAAAAACGAGTTTTGGTTTATTTCTATTCGAAATGCCCAAGCTTTGCTCACCTGAATGTTTCCAAAGGACAGTAACAGTAGTCAATGCAATTCCTGCAGCTAATATACCAACAAATAATCCAACACCAAATATTTTTCTATCAGAACCAGTTGATCGATTAGTCGTCGATTCATCTGCAGTTCTAAGACTAAAAAAGGTATAGAAATCAAAGTAGAGTTCTCTAAATATCTGCTAGTTAACTACGTACTTTGTTGATCTAGGGCAAATATTGTTTGAAGAAATGATTGTATTACGACTCGAATCTCGATCATTACCGTTTAGTGTAGATAATGCAAGAGCATTATACTCAAAGTTTTGATCATTACTTTTGTTACTTTGTCGTTGCAAACCATACATGTATTGTAATACGCTCATTCTTCTTTTTTCCGATTTATTTTATCAATGAAATGTTTTCGTTTCAATCTCGTGCTATAATGTACTTTTCATTTCGTATTAGTATGAAAAAAAACAACTAGATGAAAGCCACTCAAGTGCGTATATTCTATATTGAATTTCTTCATTAAGTATGAGAGTGACTACATGGAAGCAAAAGTACATTTGTTTTCTTTGTCTAGTGCACAATGTAAATGTAAAGATGAAATAAAATCATTTTTTTCTCATATTTCGAAGGTAGTGATGGCGCCTGAATATTTCATCATAGGAGATTCATCTTCACCCCCATCCTGAGAATTGATTGCAGCAAGCTTTAATAGAAAAGAAATAAAAAAAAACTTCTTTTTTTTATTAATATTCTTCAAACAATAAATTTCAGTTGCATTATTAATTAGATTCAATTCAAATTCAAATTTTATTTTTATTTTAATATAACGTATTGGTAGATGTGCGTGAAATACGAAATAAATAATACCTATTCACATACGAAAACTACAAAGATTAATAATATTTTTTCTGAAGTAAGAACATTTGAAAAAAGATGTTTGAATCAAAGTGTTAGTAGCAAGAGAATTGTAGAGTGAAAATTTAGACAATATGGCTTAGAAACAAATCTTTGATACAAGCACGTGAGACACTGGGAATCTTGATTTCAATGATCTATGATAACGTTTTGATTTCGACAAGATAGCCTTAAATATAAAATAATTTTTTTGAAGATATTTACAAGAACACAATGAAAGTAAATATTGTTACACTACTAAAGATATGAATATAAAATATAGGGCACATTTTGCTTGTACTGCTTCCATCCATTTCTATATTTTGCATTACAATGTGCGTCCAAAGCAGGAATATTTGAAAGAGAAATAGTACTAGAGGGTGTGGGTGTGGGTATGGGTGAGTGTGTGGGTGTGAGAAAGAGAATGCTATGCATTCATTCGTTAATCTTCTTTTCTTCACAAGTAGTTACATGCAAACTATCGATGTCATATGATTAAAATAATTTCAAACTCTGAAAAGAGATAGTAGTATGGCTATGCATCAGTATATTTTATTGATGAGAGTGGAAAAGACATTAAAATAGAAATCATGATAATCGAAATGTAGCAGCAATCATCAAATGATCCGATGGATGAGTTTCGTCAGGATAAGATTCTCCACTTGGGTGACTAGGTAATTCCATTACTTTCTCAACAGTAAGTTGTCCAGTAAAAAAGATATAGTCTAGAGTTTCCCAGAAGCTCGGCGAATCCGCTGTGGTAGCAAAATTTGTATAAACTGGTTCTGATTGATTTTTCTCTCGATAAGCACTTTTCAGTACTTGATCGGTATTGGGCCAGTATGAAACATCGTAGGTTTTTGACTGAGGAAAATGAACGTCAAGATAACCTTTCTCGGTTAGAGCTCGATAACATGTATCACTTGGTAATATATTGAAATCACCTGTTAAAATAAAATCATTTCCAGCAGCTAATTGAAACATAAGATCTTTTACAATTAATGCATGTATAGACATTACATTAGGTTCTTTATAGTAGCAAGGCATATGATATGTACCCACACCCAATGCTTTACCAGCGATGACGACTTGTAAATAGATGAGTGTATTGGCCCTATTCATAGATGTTTCCCATGGATCAGATGTTGTTTCCATGGATTCACCTGAAACGTCTTGGTTTTGGTTCCATGTATTTTCACGAGTTTTACAAATCGAGCGTATATGATTACCGATTTTAATATAAGAAATGGTATTAAGTTGCATGGAAACAGGAATTGCTATTCCAACACCCATAAAATCATCCCAATGTCCACCATATAGATTATGAAACAAAGTATAATTTAATCGACGAAAAAATAACTCTAGTCTGGGTAACATAGTAAGAGACAGTTCTTGAAAACAAAGAATCGTATTTTCATTATGATTAATTTCCTTTTCTAATTCAGTTTGAATTAAATTCCATCGATAATCAGTTTTGAGAAATTGAGGATGACATTTTACGTAATATTCTGGATCATCAGCATAGATGGGCACCAGCAAATTATATGTCACAACACGAACAGTCATAATAATGTTATAAAATCAGGCTTTTTTTGGCAAAAATCAGTATGAAAAAGTGGTAAAGAAACGCGCCCATTATATAGGCAATCGAAGAACAGAATGTGTACACAGGTAGATGACAAAAAGTAATGCATGGAATTTTCATACAGGTAAAAATTGCACAAGCAAGAACATGACAAAATGAAATATTTATACAATGACGTGATTCATTGAATTTTTTTGATGCTCAGTAAAAAGTCAGCGATAGAAATTTCTTCGAATGTATTACATATCATACGATGTCATCTATACGAAGTTCTGCGTACGATTTTCAAAAGAGAGAACATTGCAAGGGTCATACTATATTACGCCAATTGAAAAAGACAGGGTTGCCAAATCTCCTGATTTCGTCTGCAGAGTCCTGGTTTTTAAACGTTTGAGGGTGGGGGTGCGTATATAGGAAAATAACGAAACACTGAAATCCATACTCACACCCATACCCACATACACACCCTTAATATATATGACGCGAAGAGTCTAATCAATTTAAAAAATGAGTCGTATTTCCTATGACACCTCGTCGGTATCTCCGCTCTATATCCTTGAGAATTTGACAAAGATCCTGCCGGGATTCCTTGTGTTTTTGGTTGCAGGAAGTGAGCAAAACATGCAAGCATTTTCTGCGAACATAACTTACTCACATTCCTGCATTCTACCTCCTGAAAAAAACTGCGTTTCTTTGTGTTGTTACACTTTTTTCCTAGAAAAAGCTTGTTTATCATCATAATTATATTCTTTTTGTTGGAAGAATTTTTTTACTTATTTCTGCAGTCTACTTTCACAAAAAAAACTTATTTATTCTCATCCTCACAGACTTTTTCCTGGAAAAAAACTTGTCTGTCAGCATTCCTGCAGTCTCATTGGCAGACGTTTTTTTCTTTTTCTCATTTCTGCATTCTCCTTCCTGAAAAAAAAACGTATTTCTTTTTTCATCAGCCTTTTACACTAAAAAGCACTTGTCTATCACCGTCCTTACATTCTTAGTATTGGAAGGAATATTTTTTGCTCTCATTGTTAGATATTCTTTTTCAAAAGAAGTTATTGTCGCCCTCGTACGAAGAGAAAGAATTTCTTCCATAACTCAATAGTAAGTAGTAAGCGGCGTGGTGTTATTTTTTGTCTTACGATGGATAGATATAAAGGTCAAAGATGAATTCGAGTACTTATCGATTCGGTAGAGTTCTCAACTAGTCGTGATAGTAAGGGTGAGCCAAACAGTCTCATCATCATATATGTTAGCGTCAGTATAAAGGAAATAATCTACTTCAGCGCACTAATTACCTTGTGGAGTTTAGGGTTTAGCGCAGCAAAGAGTGTGAAGACAATAATCTCTTGGTTAAATAATGTAACGTAACGGTCAAAGGAATAATTTCAGAATCATAATAAATAACCACAACTAAAACTTTTCAGACTATGATATTAGTTTCAAATTCTAATAATCACACTAAAACTTTGCAGATGTGGTCAATAGAAAAGTTAGATAATCGAATACTTCGACGGTTCAAGTCTCCGTTGGGTGGAACGGTAACAGAAAGTTTGAACAGATAAACACTTCAATACTTCGTTAAATATGTGAAAAGTGAAATACTCGAACAGTTGAATCAGTGAACAATTAAGTGGCATGTAGGCGTTCTGAACCGCCATAGTATACGCAAAATATTCTTTCACCTTTCTCTCATGCACGTTATTTTTTTGTCGGTCATTAAATATTGATTATGTCTGTCATCAGCTAAAAGTTTATCCTTTAGAACCTCTCCGACATAATATTTATTTAGCAAAATTAAGAACTGGTTTAATAGAAAATGTAATAGGGCTTTACTGCATTAACTCTATCAGCTATGATCAATTTCTCTGTAACAGACAAAACACAGATGAGAGGATGCAAAAAGTTACATTGTATTCGAGACAATTCTGTTCTACTATCCAATTTAGTTAAGGCTAAAAGACAAGACTGCACTAAATTCATGTAAAAAGAATATTTGTTGTATACTAATGGAGACACATACAGCAAGGATCCGCAATATTATAAAAACCTACAACATCACATTTGGATGCAACTGAGAAGATTTATATGTATGACATTCAGATAGCCGTTGAAATGTCGTAAGTACTATCAGAAGATAGCTCGATAAAAGTTATAGGTTCCCTGTTCAAATAGCGTTCAAAGAATTTACAAATGTTATGCTCCGGTAGTCCTCAGAAAGTTGCAGGTATAATTTTAAGATACTTCTCAAAACATTAAACGTATCTATTCTAACGAAAGCTTTTAATATTCTAGTAACACTGTCAGAAGAAGAAAAGCAAATGATTGAATCATTACAAAGTAGGTACACCCTTTTTAAAGGTACATTTATCTGCAACACATGTTTAGCGCATTTCCTACGACAGAAAGATATTTATTGACTTTTTCGGTCAATCATTACTACAATGACGTACTCGCTGATCTTAGATATCATTCGTGATACTATTTAGAGAGAATAAAGCCCGAAAACTTCGAGTGAAATGTTACACACACATTCTCGTTGGCTATATACGTTAACTTCACAAAAAATATATAATGTTTCCAGGTAGCTTCCTAAACATTATCTGAATCACCATCACACAATCCCCAACAGATTATGGGAACCACCCCAAGGTAGCCACCAAAAAGTTATAGGCTTCAACGTTAAGCAGGACTCAACAAGTTATAAGGATCATTTATAGATATGTCGTAAGAAGTATAGCGAAAAGCTCCGTGAAGCGTCAAAAAAGTTGCTAGAACTATCCGAAAATCCGGAAAATTGAAAGAAGCATTCGGAAGTCGATTATTAATGCTAATTCATCCCCATCGGGAATGATAAAGTCTACCTGAAGGATGTGGGTGTGTGTGTGAGCATAGCTGAAATGACGCTCACACCCACACCCACACCCACTCTTCACTCGTGTTTTCGTTCTTTTTTATCTATTCGAAATCTTACTCTTTTTCTACAAAGTGTTACTCAGATGCTAGTTGATTCTCAATAGTTTATGTTCACAATCAAAGCCGATCCTATTTGCTTATCAAGACTTAGTTTCTTAAAATATTTCGGAAGTTTGCCGGAATTTCTTAGCTAAAACTTCGAACACATATACGAAGATATACTTGGTCGATAAACAACGCTTGTTTTAGCTACACGAACAAAAACATGCTATCCAATGGTCTTTCTTTGGCTGAATCGGTCGTCACAACCACCAGTGAAATGAATAGTCTCTGTCTGACAAATGATAGTACTGCTCAAGAGAAGTGTGACGAACTTTTTTTTGACAATAATTGTTTTTCTGCTATCGACAGCTTTATAACCATTTGGTTAGATCCAAATATCAACGAATCTGATGATATTTATCGGAGCTCAGTCGCTAAACTCCACCGTATTGTAAACGTGATCAAAACATTTACAAACAGCGACGAGTGTATCGACTTTATTACAGAAATCGAACATAGAAATGTGTTTATGATTGTGTCAAGCTCCCTTGGTAGGCGATTAATGTATTTTATCGAAAAAATACCTCAACTCAATTCGATTTATGTTGTTTGCGATGATCGTGCCCAACAGGAATTATGGGCATCACGCTTTGATAAAATAAAAGGAGTGTTTACTCAAATGGAACATGTTTGTGACGCGCTTGAACGAGACATAAAATATTATGAAAATATGATGGCCTCGGTTAGCATACTTTCTCCAATAAATGGCTTTGATAATTGTAGTCTAGACGAACTCGATCAGTCGTTCATGTATTCTCAACTTCTTAAGGAAATCATTCTCGAAATGGATGATATCGAAGACTCAAAACGGCAGTTTGTCAATTTTTGCCGTCAACAATATAACAACAACTCAGTCAAACTAAAAATAATCGATGACTTTGAAAGCAACTACGAGCTTCACCCACCCGCTTGGTGGTATACAAAAGAAGTTTTTATCTATTCTGTTCTTAATCAAGCACTAAGAACGCAAGATATTGACACTATTATGAAAATGCGATTCTTTATACGGGATCTTCAGCAACAAATTGAATGTCTTCACAATGAAGCACCTAAACATTCAGGTGAAATCATCATATATCGTGGTCAAGGCTTACCAAACCATCAGTTTCAGCAGATGGTAAATAGCAAATATGCTCTTCTTTCATTCAATAATTTTCTTTCAACAAGTACCGATCGACAGGTGTCTCTGGCATTTGCTGACAGTGCTTGTAGTAATCCTGATCTAACGGGTATTCTTTTTGAAATCAAAATTGATCCTACTCTCTCTTCAACCCCGTATGCCTCGTTAGATACTCTAAGCCAATTCGGCGATTCTGAGCAGGAGATTTTATTTTCAATGCATACAGTCTTTCGAATCGAAGGTTTCGAACAAATCCAGGATCGGCTTTGGCAAGTAAACCTGTCTTCTACGAAAGCTACTGATCAACAACTGCAAGTTCTCCTAGAGAATCTTAGGAAAGATACGCAATCCAATAATAGTTGGAATCGATTAGCTAAGTTAATGGTGTATATGGGTGAAATCAAGCAGATGGAAGTAGCTTTTAACAAATATGTTAACTCCATGGCTGACAAATGTGAATCTGAGTTGAAGCCTTATTGGTCGGTGCTTGTATGTGACGTGCATCTAGCAATCATGAACCAAAACAAGGGAGATCTTCTAACAGCCTTAACGATCTATCAGAGGATACTTGATGTTGTCAATGAAATCAACTTTTCAAAGTATCCATATTTGGGTGGTGTTTACAATAATATTGGTAAATTGTATTACGACCTGGCAGAGTATCCAAAAGCTCTTTTCTATCATGAAAAGGCATTACGAATTCAACAAAAGATATCACCATCTGATGAACTTGGTATAGCTATCAGCTATAACCACATTGGTGGAGTGTATAGCAATATGAATAATCATAAATCTGCACTCTTCTTTTACAAAAAGGCGCTCGAAATCAGAGTGAAACTTCTTTCACCCAACCATCCATCACTCTCCAACGTTTATAACAATATGGGAGCATGCTATCATTCAATGGGAGATACATCTACTGCGCTATCGTTTTTTCGGAAAACATTTGACATCCGTTTAAAATATCTTCCTCCATATCACCCTTCATTGGCTAACTATTATCTGAATATGGGATTTATGCATTCATCAATGAAAGATTATCCAAATGCACTCATATGTTATAAGAAAACACTCGAAATTAGAGAAAAATCCCTTCCTGAGCAGCATCCCGATCTGGCAGTTGCTTTGATGAATTTTGGTCAAATACATCACAAAATGGGAGAATACAACACAGCTCTATGTTATTTGGAAAAAGCTAGGGAAATTCTAGAGAAAGCTCTGCCTTTCAATCATCCAACTTTGATATTGACGTACGATATAATCGGCGATGTGTATCGATCAATGAAAGACTATTACAATGCACTATGCTTCTACAAAAAAGGGTTTGAAATCCTAAAGAAATCGTCTCATGCCGAGCATATGAATTGTGCTGTCACCTGCGCCAAGATAAGTGCTGTTTATGCGGATCTAGGAGACCATGAGAGTTCTTTCTTTTACCTAAAAACAATTCCGAAAATCTCGGAAGACTCGTTGAGATCCAATCATATATCCTTGGCTGGCATATATGGTGATTTAGGCCGCATGTATCTTAAGACGGACCACTACGAAAGTTCTCTTGTTGCTTACATGACATCAATGAACATCAAAGAAAAATATCTTTCTTCTGACAGCCTGGATTTGGCTGCCATTTATTTCAAAATCGGCTGCTTGAATGAAAAGCTGGCAAACAACAAGAATGCCATCACATTCTATGAAAAAACGCTCGAAATTGAAGAGCGCTCACTGCCCCCTAGGCATACGACTTTGCTTAAAACATACTATGCGATTTCTACAGCATATGCAGAATTAGGTGATACTAAAAGTACATTTTTCTATATCAAGAAGCTCTTTGGAAGTCCAGACAAATCTAATGTTATGTCTATTGACTGTGATGACATACATCGAGTACTGGGAGACAAAGGGCTTACGAGTTTGAAGTCGGTACTTATAGAAAAAGAAGCATCAACCTGTTGTGATCGTTCGCCTTCAGCTGTTACCTACAGGAATATGGGAGCACTAGATCAATCTATGGGAAACTTTCCTAGTGCACTGTCATTTTATCAAAAAGCATTAGATCTACAGATGACTTCGGCCTCTTCTACCCATGCCGATTTGGTTTCTACTTACAATAAAATTGGTGAAGTATACCAGTTGATAGGAGACTACTCAGCTGCGCTCGCCTCTTATCAGAAATCACTTGCAATCCAGAAAAATTTGCCTTCCTTGGATCCTGTTAATCTCGCTGCGACATACAAGTTCATTGGTGAAATATATGTATCTATGAAAAATTTTTCGCAAGCACTAGTATTTTTTGAAAAGACGCTCGAAATTCAAGAAAGATCGCCACCTGTCGATAATCGTGATCTCATCGCATTCTATGTACAAGTTGCTGCTGTATATCATTCTACTCTAAATTATTCTGCTGCCGTAGTGTTCTATCAAAAGGCACTGGATGTTGACGAAAGATTACTGTTATTAGACGATTCCGAACTTGTCCTAATCTATGGTCACATCGGAGCTAGTTATGAATCATTGCAAGACTACCGTAAAGCATTATGTTTTCGAGAAAAAACGTTATGTATTCTCGAGAATTGTGTACCATCGGATGAAGCCAAATTATTTGTGAGCTACAAAAATATTGGGACACTTCATTACTTGTTACACAACGACTCGAAGGCACTTGCTTTTTATCAAAAAGCACTTGACATCAAAGAAAAAACTGCGTCTTGCAATGAGTCCGATCTTGATATGATCTACTATAACGTTGCAGATACCTATCTATCAGCAAAAGACTATCCAAAAGCACTGTTGTACTATGAAAAGATTATGAAACTTAGAGAAAAATTGCTTCCAGTAAGCCATCCTGATTTCATCATCATATACGAAAAAGTTGCGTCAATATATTATTCGACGGGAAACTATACCCAAGCTGTCTTATTTTATGAAAAACAATTTGAAATTCAAAAAGAATGTCTCCCACCCAGTCACCTTGATTTGGCTACCACGTGCGATTACATTGGTCATTCGTATAGAGAATTGAAGAATTACCGAAACGCGTTATATTTTTATGAAAAGTCTATAGAAATCATAGAGAAATCGCTTCCTCTGAATGATATTGATTTGGCTACCTCTTATAATAATATTGCCTTTATACATAAATGCATGGAAAACTTCTCGAAAGCAGTTGAGTTGTATCAAAAAGCAATCGAAATGGCCGAAAAATCTTCGCCGTGCAATTATTCCCAGCTCGCCGCTATATATAATAATATTGGTCAGGTTCAAAAAGAAATGGAAAATTATCCGGAGGCATTACAATGTTATAAAAAGAGACTTGAAATTCTACAACAACTGCTACCTGAGAACCATCCTGATGTTATTAACGCGTACAAGAAGATTGCCTTTGTATATTACTCGATGGGTAATTACGCGACTGCTCTCTCCTTGTATGAAACGATCCTTCAGGCTGAAGAATGTCTTCAGTCGGACGGTGCGTTTAAAGCAATGGTATTTATCATCATGGGAAAAATTCATCTTAAAATGAAAAATTATACTAGTTCACTGGCCTGTTTTGAACAAACCCTTGAAATTATTAAGCACTCGATTTCCTACGATATGAGAAATATTGCAATGACTTACACTCACATCGGCAATGTGTATCGATGTCTCACAGATTATTCAATGGCATTTAGTTTTCATCAAAAGGCACTCGAAATTCAAGAGGCATCTTCCAATATGAGTCAAACTGATTTGGCTACTATTTATGGAAATATTGGTGAAGTTCACCATGGATTGCAAGATTTCTTAACTGCTGTTTCATTCCATCAAAAGTCGCTTGAAATCCGAGAACAATTTCTCCATGTTAATCATCTAGATTTAGCTTTAACGTATAGCAATCTGTCCATAGCATCCGAAGGTTTGAACCAATATAATGATGCCTTGATATATGCTAAACGTGCCGTCAATATTTCTCGCAATGCCTTTAATTATGGCCACCCTGATGCATTAATGTTTCGACAAAATTTGGACGAATTGTGTAGAAAATTATGCTTGGATCCGTCGGAAGTATAGAACAATAATGATCAATCGGACATCGTGATCTTTTTCGGATCTCGTTTGATATAATAACAACATATTCGCATACGATGAGAAATTTTGATTTAACAACAAAACCTTGGAGTGTGGATGTGGGTGTGGGTGTGAGTAGGGGTGTGAGTAGGGGTATTCGTGTGAGTGTAAGTGGGAGTGTGGTGCGGATGTAGGTTGATAGGGTGTGGGTATGGATGCAGGTATTTTATTTGTACTTCATTCCCAACAACACTGGTCTGCGCCCATACCCGCATTCACACCCACACCGGCTTGAATAATGCTTCGTGCAAAAAAATACTGTAACATGCATGCTTGAATAAATCTTCTAAAAAATATCTATCTGAGTAGTCTTCATTCGAAATAACGATACTACGACAATCATTACACACTTTGACAACACTAATACATTGAACAATAAAAATCCATTAAATTGTCGAATAGTCTACCTTTCTGTTCTCATAAATCAAATTTTTTTTCTTTAACAGTCAGAAAGGAGTGCTCTTCTACTATAAAAAAGCAGTCAGCGACTCATTTTTTGCTTTTCTCCTAACAACAATGTGTTATTATGTGACGAGGTTATTTTGTAATAAGAGAACTGATTTTATTCTGTTCTTACTTTTTTTTCCATTTCATCTTGAAAAAAAGAAAAGAAAAAAAATATAAAGTTTACACTATTCATATCTGCTTCAATCTATTTAATCTTGTACAAATTAAACATCTCTTATCAGCAGGTATGATTTTCTGATGCATAAACTTTATTGTCTATTATCGCATTGTTTTGATTTCTTAACCTCATAGGATAGGGTTGTTCTTGAAATTTGAAGGAATATTATGAAAAAAAAAATTTAACTTACTTCTTAACAACTTTCTGTCGTGTATTCTTTCCTTTCTCTCACGTGGTTGATAGAGAATATATAAGCATATTAGATTGTGCCAAATCGTTTTGTCTGAAAATTCTTATCTTTCTCTCATTTTTCATGTCAATATTAATAGTGAGTGATGTTGTGCATCAAGCAACAAACAAATAATGAAGATATATAAGTCTTTAGCTAATATTTTTATTTTTTCAGCAGAATTCTAGCAAATATAAGGTGCATGTTTACTTTGATGAGATTTTAAATTGATTAAAACGATGAAGGATGTGAGTGACTGAATATAGATTGCAATAATATGTGTCTATAATTTAGTCTGTTTTGTTTTTAAAATCAAAGATCTATTCTTCTATTGCACATCTTCAACTGTTAATCATCAGAACGAAAGAAGACATAAGCTTGCATACATACATAAAAAGCAGTATAGCAGATAACTGCAACGATCAATAACTGTTACCATATTCGCATGTAGCTATAATATATATATATGCATTTTATATTTAAAGGTATCATTTTCTGTGAACGTGACCCTATCTCATATATGTATTTCACTATAGTGTTCTCTGGATTTATTGCCCTCTTTTGTTTCTTCAATGCTTATTCATCACGAAACATTATTTTTCAAGTAACTGAATCCAACCTTCAAGTCATTATTGAATATCTGACCGATGTTCAGTTGCACATTCGACATCAAATAATCAAGTTTTTTCAAGTGAACTTTTGCAAGGAGCAGCATAAAGTAGCAGATGTCAATAATAATTATAATTTATCTAACTACGAATATCAATGTCCTCACCATCGATACAATATTCGAATCATTGAACGAAGTCCATTGATTATCTATATTGAACAGTTTCTTACTCAAAATGAGATTCAGTATTTAATTGAATTGACGTAAGTAAAAAGTCAATATTATTGCACATATAACTTATTGTGTATATATAATAGAGAACCTTTCCTCAGACCTTCAATGGTCTTTGAAGAGAATGGAACACACTCCATTAATGAATATCGAACATCAAGTTCAGCTGAAATCAAGCGTCATCAAACGCCAATTGTGAAATGCATTGAACAACGATTTGCTCAATTTCAAGGTGATGTTGATATAGAATGTTTAGAGCAATTGCAAGTAGTAAAATACAAAGTCGATCAACAGGTATAACACAATTTCGTTAAAACTGATATATGAGAAGTGTAATCAAGTGAATCAGTTCATTTTTTCTGAGATAGATCGCTTTATATATTATAAAGTTTGAACTATAGTTTATTCTTTTTCATCAATATATATGAATCAATATGTGAAATGAGTAGTTGTTTATTTTCATTTACTATTTTAGTATAAACCTCATTATGACTGGTTCGTGGAACCGAAGCTTATGACCAATGGAGGCCAACGAGTAACAACATTTTTTACATATCTTCAAGCCAATTGTTCCATGGGTGAAACAGAATTTCTTGCTATTCCATTCAATAAATCATTGCATGAGCAATTTTGTGATATCTTAGTTTGTGATGAAAAATCTGCTGAGCTGGGTATTCGATTTCGCCCGTTGCCTGGAAATAGTATCTTCTGGTATAATATGAATGAATATGGTGAAGTAGATTATTTGACATTTCATGCCGGTCGTCCGCCGGGTAAAAATGGCCATAAGATTGGATTAAATACTTGGACACGGTTAAACAAAGTTTTCATACGACCCAAGAAATAATGAAGAAAAAATTAGAATATTTTGTTTTTTTAATAACCGAAGCAAAGAATAAAAATGATACTCGAATTTTTTGTGACTTTTTAAATCGAAATCAACTCTTTCTTTAGATAACTAACGTAATATGTTATCTGAACAATAGTCAATTGTCGTTTTCCTATTTTAGTTCTCTCTGTACACACTAATGGTTAATAGAGTTACTGAATAATATAACAATTGATCATGAGGGTAAGAGTAGGCGTGAATGAAATGTCAGTATTAACAAAAACAGATTAAATTTTCGGAAGCTTTGCAATAATAAAATATAAGTGTTGAAATTCTAACAGGTTACTAATTGCACTATGCAAAGCTTTTACAGAAATTAAAGATGAAAGAACTCAATAAATATTAGTCCTTAAACAAATGCAGCACAATTATTGAAGAGAGTGTTTTAGAAAAACAACTCATCAACTTAAATACAAAAAAGCATCTCTGGGTGCAAACTTATCTTTGAAAAACAATAATTTGCCATTTATGAGTAACAACAAATGATATTATTTCATTTCAATCTTTCAAGTATTTA